>PITA01019747.1:11233-36910 GCA_004023965.1 Spilogale gracilis
TTGAAACCACTGAGCCACCCAGGTGCCCTCAAATACCATAAATTATGGATAGTACGATAAGAGGTTATTTTCAAGATGTGAGGGCACCTGGGTGGCTCAGTGGGTTAAAGCCTCTGCTTCCAGCTCAGGTCATGATCTCAGGGTCCTGGGATTGAGGCCCGCATAGGGCTCTCTGCTCGGCGAGGAGCCTGCTTCCTCCTCTCTCTCTGCCTGCCTCTCTGCCTGCTTGTGATATCTCTCTCTCTCTCTCTCTCTCTCTCTCTCTCTCTCTCTCTCTCTCTCTTTCTGTCTGTCAAATAAAGAAATAAAATCTTAAAAAAAAAAAAAAGATGTGAGCAGTTGTAGGAAAATCACAAGGAATGTGTAATATCCTCGGGCTAGTGGAGTTGAGTACAATCGAGTGCAGTGGGTGCACAGTAATGGCAAGCAGAAGTGGAAATAGGCAATGCAGAAAAAAATAGAAAGTAAAATTAGACTTAGATGGACCTAGCATGGACCCATGAGGATTGCTGCTATGAATAAAGGGATACAATTTACTCAACCTAATTTACTCAAAGTAAAACAAAAACATACTAAAATAAGGAAAATAACTAATTATGCATTGTGGCATTCCAAATTCTGAGACCCTTATATTTGATGACACCTAGTAACATAAAACAATGTATATGACTTCTAAGTTTCCAAAGGATATAATTAACCATTGAGAATTATCTCAAAATCATCATGCTAATGGCAGTGACTCTATGTTGATGAGTAAAATATTAACACTTTCTATATTTTCTTTGCATATTTAATTCATTACATGATGTGAGGAATTAAAAATGTATGTATACATATAATATACATCTCCGGTCTTTGAAGAAACTTTTCTAGAAGAACACAGAGACAAAAATATGTATTCAGATTACATCAGTGTTAGAAGAATAACAAAGTATTGAATCATTCAGCTAATCACCCTCAAGAGATACATCAAAGGGTGTCTGGGTGGCTCAGTCAGTTAAGCATCCAACTCTGAATTTCAGCTTAAGTGATGCTATTTGGGTCCTAAGATCCAGCTGGAGTTGAGCTCCAGGCTCAGCAGGGAGCCTGCTTCAGGATTTTCTTTCTCCCTCAGACCCTCCTTATGCTATCCCTATCTCTCTCTCTCAGATAAATCAACATGCAAACAAACAAGCAAATATATAAATCTTTTAAAAAAGATATAAATCAAGTAAGTCTCAAGGCCATCTATATGACCACTATCATATGGGTTTTATTTTTCAAATTATAATCATGCACACTTTGACTGATATAAAATGCCTGTAGGAGTTTTCTCCTGAGGACCTGCACAGGCTTTAATTCATGGTATCCCCAAAAATGTTTTCCTGAAAGGTTCTTTGCGTGGAAGATAAACAGGAGAGTCAGAGGTGCTCATTGTCTCTTTGCTGTTACATAGTACAGATACAAAAAGTAAAAGGAACCACCTGAAGGATCAACTTAACATATAGATTATGCATACAAAAACATAATTATATATGTATGTATGTATATATAGGGTAAAGAAAAAAAGTTATGATTTCCACAGCTCTTCATTTTATATAGAATTTTATTTCTTGATTTAAATTTTTAAGTTCCTCTGTAGTAATTGTATTGGTAGTTATTTTTAAGAGAAAGTGTTCAGGAAAATCTAGAGTGTAATTGATAAAGGTTTTAAGCTCTGATTTGTATTTGGGAGAAGGCATCTAAGCACAATGAAAAAAAGTATGGGATTCCATACTTTTTCCAAACTATAATCATATAGTTTAAATGGATGATTTAGCGGCAGACCTCCTTCCTAGTACTTGTGCAACCTTGGATCAAGTTTCCTTATTTGCAAGATAAGGACAATAATACAGTAGTCCCTTTTAACCATGTTTCAAGTTCCATGGATTCAGTGACTTGCTGTCAACTATGGTGCAGAAGCAGATGATCCCCATGTGATGTATTGTGAGAAGATCAATAGCAGCCTAAGGCTACTTCACAATGCCTTCCTCAGGGACCTCACTTCATCTCATCATGTAGGCATTCTATCATCTCACATCATCACAAGAAGGGTGACTACATAAGGGTGAATACATTGCAATATATTGAATGAGAGGGGGAGAGAAAGAGCAAGGGAAAGGGAAAGACAGGAAGGAGGCACAGGGTTTTTTTTTATGGATTCTCCCTCCTCCCTCTAACCCCAGGGGACTCCCAGCAAAAAGTTTATTGGCACTGCTATAAATCATTTTCTATATTGATCTCTATTTTTGCAACCGATTTATAAACAATGTAAGTTGAGCAGCACTGAACTTAATGGTAAGAGATGTTCAGGCTTGCGCCACGTTCAGGACACACTCTAAACCAAGACTTGCATTTCCTACAGTTTTGATTTTCTAGTTTTTGTTCTACAATTTTAATGAAAAGCTACCCTGGGATTTATATATGTCCTTTAACTTACCCTATTCTTCCATATAAAGAAAGTTTAGGCTTGGATATTCTCAGTTAATACATTAAAAAGTACTTTGTCAAGCTCTATCTTGAAATAAAAACAAACTTACACCAATGTCAATGTTTTTTCTTTATCCCAAATGTATGTCTAATATAAAATTTTCAACCCATCCCATTGTGACAGAATACAAAATCCACCAAGTAATTGATGAAGAACATCCTGTTATCTATTTTCTCATACAACTGTTTGTTCCCCTCCACACATTTTTGGGACTACACTTCAGTGAACTTGACAAGTTAGTACCATAAGACATTTTATTTTCCAATGAACTCCATTTTTCTCTTGGAACAAGGCAAATAGATACAGTATTTTTAGTTCCACTTACCAGCTAGAGAAGGAAGATGAGAAAGCATGAATTGCTCAGTGTTAACAAGAAAAAGTAGTAAGACAGACAAGCCTGGATACTCCCCTTCATGGTCAGTAGATGAAAGATCTGTCCACTACAACATACTGCTGCTAGTACCATTAAAATAATTCATTGACATCAACAGTCTTTTAGGGAAATCATGATTTTGCTGTGGAGGACATTTGATTATGGGTAAAAGCTAATAGCTCAACATATTCATTCCCTTCTCCTAGATCTACTGCATCTAAGCAGCTGTGTTGTGTAGCTGCATGGCTAACATGCAGGACATTCTTTAACCACCTTGGGTTCTTCAATATGTCAACAGAAAACAACGAGCTCTCCACAGTGTTTCTAACATTTTAAACAGAAACCTCTAAAATGTGTCTTTGGAATGATTTGGGGAAAGGGAAGGCTTTTATGTAATAATACTATGTTCCTATATCCAGATGCCCAGATTATGCCTCCAGTTCTCCATTTTCTGCCTCACCTGGATCTTAATCAAACTGAACTTTGGTGAAACTACCAAGAAGGTGAGTTACTGAATTTATTACCAATTACTTCAGGTTATTTAATGCTATAATTAAGATTCTTGGTTTTTCTTTTATATCAACAATAAATATTTAGTTCTCCTGGATGTATAGAATGTGGTGTTAAATTGGGACTTTTTAATTATTAATAGCATATTAATGGGGATTGAATTGATTGCAGTTATTTCGGTGTTAATAGTAGAGATGGATAAAAACATATCATTGCAGGAGGTAGAAAACATAAGTCCATTTGGTCAGTGGATAATGTAGCGTAAGTTTCAAGAGCATACAATTTAGCATTAGGTGCAGCTTCATATCTTAGCTTACTGCTTAAGTTCTGAATGAATTGGTATTATTACCTGAATTCATCCTTTTGTGTTCCCCCATATATAAATAAATATTAGAAGTGTAACTATTGTGTTGTTATGAGCTATGTGTATGCAAAATGTTCATAAAAAGTCACAGCATTTAGTATGCTTTCATAAAACATCATCTGAATAATGATATTGGTCTTAAACCAAAAAGGTTTCAAACATTAAGTGGAAAAATTCCTGTGACCTACATAATTTTTCATGTAAAAATACTCCAAAAATTTAAAGTATTACTAAAAATGTCATATGTTCTATATCATTTCAGGTGAGTTAAGGTTATGTTGTGTCTCTGGACTCACCCCCAGCTCATGGAGAATCAGAAAAATGTCTCAGAATTTGTTTTCTTAGGACTATGGAGAAATAAGCAACTAGAGCTACTGTTCTTTCTGTTATTCCTGCTCTACTACCCGGCTGTTTTAATGGGAAACTTCGTCATCTTACTGACGATCACTTGCAGTCATCTAATTGAACAACCAATGTACTATTTTCTCTGTCACCTTTCCCTCATGGATCTCTGCTACACGTCCACTGTGGTCCCCAGGCTAATCAGGGACTTAGGTGCGACAAGAAAAAACATTTCTTATAACAACTGTATGACCCAGCTCTTCACTGCCCACTTGCTGGCAGGTGTGAAGATATTCATCTTGGTGTGTCCATGGCTTTAGACTGCGATATTGCCATTGTCAAGCCCCTGCACTACATGGTCATCATGAACCGGCAGAGGTGTAACCTGTTGGTCTTCATGGCCTGGGGTGTGGGTTTCAGGTACTTTGTCGCTCTATTGCTCATGGTACTCAAATTACCTTTCTTTTTTTTTTTTTTTTAACTTTAAATTTATATTATTTTTCAGTGTTCCAAGATTCACTGCCCATGCCCCACACCCAGTGCTCCATGCAATAGGTGCCCTCAGTACCCACTGCGAGGCTCTCCCGTCCCTCACCCCATCCCTCCAAGTCCCTCAGTTTGTTTCTGTGTCCAAAGTCCCTCATGTTTCGTTTCTCTCCCTGAATTACCCTACTTCCCATTTACGTTCCTTCTTCTACTGTCTTCAATATTACCCCTTATGCACCACAAGTAAGTGAAACCATGTGATACCTGACTTTTTCTACTTGACTTATTTCATTCACCATAAGCTCTTCCAGTCCAGTCCATGTTGCTAAAAAAAAGTTGGATAGTCATCCTTTCTGATGGAGGTGTAGTATTCCATTGTATATATGTAGCACATCTTCTTTATCCATTCATATGTTGAAGGGCACCTTGGCTCTTTCCACAGTTTGGCAATTGTGGTCATTGCTGCTATGAACATTGTTGTATATATGGCCCTTCTATTCACTACATCTGTATCTTTGGGGTAAATGCCCAGTAGTGCAATTGCAGAGTCATAGGGTAGCTCAATTTTTAATTTTTTAAGGAATCTCCACACTGTTTTCCAAAGTGTCCGGACCAACTTGCATTCCCACCAACAGTGTAAGAGATTTCCCCTTTATCCACAGCCTCTCCAACACTTGTTTCCTGACTTGCTAATTTTGGCCATTCTGACTGGTGGGAGGTGGTATCTCAGTGTGATTTTGATTTGAATTTCCTGATAGTTAGTGATGTTGAACATTTTTTCATGTGTCTGTTAGCCTTTTGTATATCTTCTATGGAGAAGTGCCTCTTCATGTCTCTTGCCCATTTTTTGATGTGTTCATCTTCTTTTTGGATGTTGAGTTTGAGTAGTTCTTTATAGATCTTGGATGTCAGCCCTTTGTCTGTAGTGTCATTGCCAAATATCCTCTCCCATTCAGTGTGTTGCCTCTTTGTTTTGTTGACTGTTTCCTTTGCTATACAGAAGCTTTTCATTTGATGAAGTCCCAAAAGTTCATTTTCACTTTTGTCTCCTTTGCCTTTGGAGATGTGTCTTGAAAGAAGTTGCTGTGGCTGATGTCAAACAGGTTACTGCCTATGTTCTTTTCCAGGATTTTGATGGATTCCTGCCTCACGTTGAGGTCTTTCATCCGTTTCGAGTTTGCCTTGATGTGGTGTAAGAGAATGGTCTAGTTTCATTCTTCTACATTTCACTCTTCTACATCGTAGCTGTCCAATTTTCCCAGCAGGATTTATTGAAGAGACAGTCTTTTTTCCACTGGATATTTTTTCCTGCTTTGTTGAAGATGATTTGCCCGTAGATTTGTAGGTCCATATCTGGACTCTCTACTCTGTTCCATTGGTCTCCTTGTCTGTTTTTGTGCCAGTACCATGCTGTCTTGGTAATCACAGCTTTGTAATAAAGCCTGAAGTCGAGTAACGAGATGCCCCCAGCTTTGTTTTTCTTTTTCAGCAATTCCTTAGTGATTTGGGGTCTTTTTTGGTTCCATATAAATTTTAAGATTGTTTGTTCCAATACTTTGAAGAATGTTGGTGGAATCTTGATCGGAATGGCATTGAAAGTATAGATTGCTCTGGGTAGTATAGACATTTTGACAATGTTTATTCTTCTGATCCATGAGTATGGAATGCTCTTCCTTTTTTGTGTGTGTCTTCTTCAATTACTTTCATGAGTGTTCTGTAGTTCCTCAAGCAGATCCTTGACTTCTTTGGTTAGGTTTATTCCTAAGTATCTTATGGTTTTTGGTACTATAGTAAACAGAATCGATTCTCTGATTTCCCTTTCTATATGTTCATTGTTAGTGTATAAGAACACAACTATTTCTGTGCATTCATTTTGTTTCTTGCCACATTACCAAATTGTTGTATAAGTTCTAGTAGTTTGGGGATAGAGTCTTTTGGGTTGTCCATATAGAGTATCATGTCATCTGCAAAAAGAGAGAGTTTGACTTCTTTGCCAAGCTGGATACCTTTTATTTCTTTCTACTTTCTGATTGCTGTTGCTAGGACTTCTAACACTATGTTGAACAGTAGTGGTGAGAGTGGGCATCCTTGTCTTGTTCCTGATCTCAGAGGGAAGGCTGTCAGTTTATCACTGTTAAGAATGATATTTGCTATGGGTTTTTCATAGATAGATTTTATGAGGTTGAGAAATATTCCCTCTATCCCTATAGTTTGAAGAGTTTTGATCAGGAATGGATGTTGTATTTTGTCAAATGCCTTTTCCACATCAATTGAGAGTACCATGTGGTTCTTCTCTCCTCTTTTATTGATTTGTTCTATCACATTGATTGATTGGTGAGTGTTGAACCACTCTTGCATCCCTGGGATAATTCCCACCTGGTCATGGTGGATAATCGTTTTAATGTATTGTTAGATCCTGTTAGCAAGGATCTTGTTGAGAATCTTGGCATCCATATTCATCAGAGATATTGGCCTGAAGTTCTCCTTTTTGATAGCGTCTTTGTCTGATTTGGGGATTAGAGTAATGCTGGCTTTATAGAAAGAGTCCAAAAGTTTTCCTTCTGTTTCTATTTTTTGAAAGAGCTTCAAGACAATAGGTGTTATTTCTTCTTTGAATGTTTGGTAGAATTTCCCAGGGAATTTGCCTGATCCTGGACTCTTGTTTTGGGGGAGATTTTTGATAACTGCTTCAATCTCGTTACTATATATAGGTCTATTCAGATTGTCAATGTCTTCGTGTTTCAGTCTTGGAAGTTTATAGGTTTCTAGGAATTTATCCATATCTTCTACATTGTTAAACTTATTGGCATATAATTGTTGGTAGTAATATCTGATGATTGTTTCTATTTCCTTGGTGTTAGTCATGATCTCTCCCCTTTCATTCATAATCTTATTAATTTGTGTCACTTCCCTTTTCTTTTGGATTAGTTGGGCCAATGGTTTATCAATCTTATTGATTCTAAGTACCAGCTTCTAGTTTTATTGGTGTGTTCTACTGTATCTCTAGTTTCTGATTCATTCATTTCTGCACTAATCCTAATTATTCCCCGTCTTGTGTGTGGGGTTGGTTTTATTTTTTGTTGATTTTCCAGTTCCTTAAGGTGTAATGAGAGTTGGTGTATTTGGGAATTTTCAGTTTTTTTGAGTGAGGCTTGGATGGCTATGAATTTCACCCTTAGGACCGCCTATGCTGTATCCCATAGGTTTTGGATCAATGTATCTTCATTCTCATTGGTTTCCATGAAGTGTTTCAGTTCTTCTTTAATTTCCTGGTTGAGCCACAGATTCTTGAGCAGGATCGTCTTTAGCTTCCAAGTGTTTGATTTTCTTCTGAACTTTTTATGGTGGTTGAGCTCCAATTTCATGGCATTGTGGTCAGAGAATATGCAGGGAATAATCTCAATCTTATGGTATTGGTTGAGCCCTAGTTTGTGACCTAGAATGTGGTCTATTCTGGAGAAAGTCCCATGTGCACTCAAGAAGAATGAGTATTCTGCTGTTTTAGGGTGGAATGTTCTGAATATATCTATGAGATCCATCTGGTCCAATGTGTCATTCAAGGCTCTTGTTTCCTTGTTGATTTTCTGTTTAGATGATCTGTCCATTGCTGACAACGGTGTGTTAAGATCTCCTACGATTAATGTATTTGTATCAATATGATTCTTTATTTTTGCTTAACAGTTGGCTTATGTAGTTGGCTTCTCCCATGTTGCGGGCTAAAATATTTACAATTGTTAGATCTTCTTGGTGTATAGACCCTTTGAGAATGATGTAGTGTCCTTCTGTGTCTCTGACTACAGTCTTTAGATAAAATCCAATTTGTCTGATATGAGAATCGCTACCCCGGCTTACTTTTTTGGGTCCATTGGCATGAAAGATGGTCCTCCATCCCCTCACTTTCAATCTGGAAGTGTCTTTAGATTCAAAATGTGTCTCTTTTAAACAGCATATGGATGGGCCCTGTCGTTTTATCCAGTCTGTAACCCTGTGCCTTTTTATTGGAGCATTTAGGCCATTCACACTGAGAGAGATTATTGATAGATACATTTGTATTGACATCATGTTGCCTCTGAAGTTCATGTTTCTATAGATTACCTCTGTAAATTTCTGTTCTGTGTCACTCTTGTGTTCATTTCTCTTTTATAGAACTCCTCTTAGTATTTCTTGTAGTGATAGCTTGGTGGTTGCATAATCTTTTAGACTTTGGTGGTCCTGGAAGCTCTTTATTTCTCCTTCCATTCTGAAAATCAACCTTGCTGGATACATTATCCTTGATTGCATATTTTTGTCCTGTAATTTCCTGAATATGTCTTGCCAGCCCGTTCTGGCTTGCCAGGTTTCTGTTGAAAGGTCTGATGTTATTCTGATGGTCCTCCCTCTATAGGTAAGGGATTGCTTCCCACTAGCTGCCCTTAAGACATACTCTTTGGTTTTATGATTCATGAATTTCACAATTATATGCCTGGAGGTTTTTCTGACCTCATTGATCTTGGGGGGTGTCTTATCTGCCTCTAGGACATGAACATTAGTTTCATTCTCCAGATTAGGGAAATTTTCATCCATGATTTGTTCAACTATATCTTCTAGGCTTCTCTCTCTCAACTCCTTCAGGGATTCCAATAATTCTGATATTGGAGCGTTTCACGGCATCATTTATTTCCATTATTCTGTTTTCATGGGATTTTGGCTGTTTGCTCCAAGACTTCGCTTTCTCCTCCTTCTTAATCCATCTGTCTTCTAAATCACTGATATGATCTTCAGCTTCACTTACTCTAGCTGTTAGCATATTTAAATTAGATTGCATCTCATTAATAGCCTTTCCAACCTCCACTTTCACTTCTGTTATTAGGGCTTCCATTTGAGACTAATGTTTTTTTCCAAATTAGCCATTGCTTGGACGATTGCTGCCCTGTATTCCATTTCTGTCATATGTGTTTATGTGCATTTCTAGTAATTCTGTATCCGGGGCTGCAGTCTCAGGGTTCTTCTTCTGTTGGTTGTTCCTCCTCCGAGTCATTGTGGTGAGGAGTGGTTGAGGAGGTGTATTGCTAAATATATCAGCCACTATCCAGGTGAATTGATCACTCATTGCCAATGCTCTTCGTCGCCTGCGGTGATCCAGAAGTGCAAAATATCACATTTCAGCCTGATTTCATGGATGTTCACAGTTTTCCTGTAGTGTTTTTTGCAGGAATTGAGCTCACTTCATGGGACTCCCCAAAATGGGGTCACCTGGCCTTCTGCCATCTTCCCCGGTCTCTCAAATTACCGTTCTTAATCATATAGATCATTAGGTATGTGGTGTGAAGCCTCTTTTGAAACTGGTGTGCAAAGATATTCATGTTGTTAGTATCTTAGTGATTGCAAATTCACGAATCGTGGTGGTTGCTGTTTTTCTTGTCCTGGTGACTTCTTACATTCTCATATTATATAATATTAGGATACATTCCTCCCTAGGGCAACACAAAGCTCTTTCCACCCACATTTTTCATGTAATGGTTGTCGTTTTATTCTTTGTGCCCTGCATCTATATTTATATTCTACCTGCAGGAAGTGAGAACAAGGATAAGGAATTCTCTGTGTTTTACACTGTGATTGCCCCCATGCTGAATCCTCTCATCTATACTCTAAGAAACAAGGAGATGAAAATCGCCATGGGGAAGGTGTGGTCTAAAATGGCACATTCAGAATTCAAGTCAAGAGCTGATTTTCATTGTACTTTCAATCCTGTGTCCCCAGAGAATTGACCACTTGTGATGTTATGGAAAGCATACAAGCTTTCTTTGGGGAGCTGGACTGAAGAACCTCTGAAATTATTTGGAGCCAAAGAAGCAAGTCATTGTAATTCATATTGCAATCTGCACTTTAAAGGGTCCAATTATTTCTAGGTGTGAGCACTTGGACTTGAGGAATTCAAGAAATACCCTTTCACAGCAGATTTCAGATCCAGTTATGGCTCTTTCCAAAAAATCTATATGGATCCCTATTCTCCTTGGAACATAAACCAACCTTCTGTCTTGTTTATTGTAAGTCTCCCCAATCTGGTTCAGATCTAACTTGCTAATTAATATCAGAGGTCATCACACTAGAAGAAAGTACAGTGTTACAAATACAAGCTTTGGGGTCAGGGAGAGCTGGGTAATGTAGTGACTCTGTAAGTTTCTATCTCTGGGTCTTAGCAACTTGATTTATTTGTGTGTCTACGAAATGGGGTAATATACTTCATGAAGATGTACTATCACTTGGACTAATACGTGTGAAGTTTCAACACGGCATAAGGCACATTAAAAAGTAAAGTTATGTACTTCCCTCTTTCCCTGTCTTTCCTCCTGTGCCTGGATGCTTTCACCCAGCTACACTAGGTCCATCTATGTTTTCCAAACACACTCTAGTGTCTATCAGCTTTATGGCTGTTTTTTTAGCTATCTCTTCAGCTTAGGATTCCCTACCCCATGCTCAAGGGTCCATGTCTTATCTATAATTCACACTGCTCATGTTTTCTTATTCAGAATGACTTGGCAGATCCAACAGAATAGAAGTCCTTGTGATTCATTCCCTATTTTTTTGTTGCTATTCAGCAGTATATTTTCTCCACTTTAAATAATCCTATGTCCTATATGTTTCTTCTTGTGAATTGTGCTTTCACTAGTTTGAGAAGAAGGACTATGTGGTATATCTTTATTTCTCTTTTTATCTTTCTTTTTTTTCTGACAATGAACTTGACACAAATTGGAATGCAAATAAATAATAAATGAATTAGATTTTTAAGTAAATTAAATAAATTAAATTATTTTACTGTATGCATTGTCCTTACTTATCTAGAACTTGTTCTTGTGTCATAAACAATCATGCATTAACAGTAAGATAAGTGATGTCAGAAAGGCTAAGAATTTAATGTATAATCCCATGTGCCTATTAAGGATTTAATGAAATTCAGCAGACCACCAGATGTTATAATAGTTTTACTTTTTTTATTTTCTGCATTAAGAAGGCACTGCTCCCTCAATTATTGGTTACTACTTTGTCTACTGATCATATAACCTAATCTCAGTTCTGTACTTCCAGTCATTTCTCTCTGCCCAGAGACTTGTCTTTGCTCAGCAGAATGATTACATTGCTCCTACAAAAACTTTGCTTGATTCAGCTACTTCTTCCCCAGAGCCAAGGCAAAATCAAAGATAAGTCATAGAGGTAGTAACTATTGTCTTAGTGTCTGGCACCACTCTTTTGATGTTTAAAATCTTAGAAACTTTTACATATATAACTAAATATATTTTCTTTTTCCTAGCCATGCAAGGCTCCAGAATATGATGGGAAAATATTTTGTCTGTCCCATAGGAAATTTGTTTTGACAAGTTATTTTTTGATCTGTTTGATGGCTTAATGTAGACTTTGGCAAAATGTTTTGGAATTTTTTTTTATACAAATGTGATGTGCCTCTGTGTGTGTGTGTGTGTAATGATTGTGTCTATGAATGTGTTGTTTTTGGACTCTTGGGGCTCTTGGAATATTTTAACACAGGTCAGGAAAATTCCCATCCCATCATATATAATAATCATAATATAATTATATTATGATATAATATAATATAAATATAATATAAATATAATCACAATATAAATTATATATACATGTTCTTTTTCCAAGGGTCCAAAGATTTTATTGGCAAAATTGGATGACATTATATGAAAAGCTGACAAATAAAATATAACAAATTAAATCACTTATCAATTTATTGGTAGATTCTATTCATCTCCATAGGAATTTACTGCTTCTTTAAAAACTCATTTTTAATTAAAAGAATACCTCTCTTCAGGGGCGCCTGGGTGGCTCAGTTGGTTGAGCACCTGCCTTCGGCTCAGGTCATGATCCTGGAGACCCAGGATCGAGTCCCACATCAGGCTCCCTGCTTGGTGGGAAGCCTGCTTCTCCCTCTCTCCCTCCCACTGCTTGTGTTCCCTCTCTGGCTGTGTTTCTCTCTGTCAAATAAATAAAATATTTAAAAAAAAAAAAAAAAGGAATACCTCTCTCCAGCTAAGAAATCTGTTACACAGGTTCTTTCTTTATGCCCCAGAATTACTAGAAAACACCAGCCTGGAAGAAGCTTAGATATCTTGTCAGGGGCCTAAGGGAAAGGTTGGGGGCCCATAGTATCTGTGGCTGAGTTTTATGTGACTCCCTGCCTCAACACATTCTCCTGATTATTCATCCTCTGCTCAACCCTATGTTTGTCTTCAGGCATCCATTGTGAGGGCTGCTTTAGATATTGTACCTAAAGCATCCACTAAGTAATATTTGTTAAATAAAAATGCTTCCAAAAAGTTGATGATTTAGGTACAGAGTTAAGGCTGAAGTATTTGGAATTGATTGGTTTGAAGTATCTATTTTACATGACACCATAATCATGGGGGTTTTTGGTACTGAAGAAAATATTGCAAGAATTGGAATCAGCCCTCACAATGGGCTATATCAGAGGAGGATGGAAGTCTGTCTTCAGCTTTGGACCTCCACATTTCTGTCTGTTTATATGCTATATTCTCCATGGTTAGAAAAAGTTCTCAAATGCAGGTGATTCTGAGGGGATATGATATGTCTGGTGCATTATGGTGGCCAGGAATTTAAGGTCTCAGGAAGTCTGGTTAGGACCAGCTAGTTGTGTGATTTTGAGCATAGTTGACATGACATTTCTAGTTGAATTCTTGGTGTATGGTAAATATCCTATAAGTGATTGGAACAGTTGCTGTTGTTTTCGAGTTTTAGAATTCAAGAACTTTGTTTAGAGGTGCTAAATAGTATGGCTAGTAAGAGATTTTTTCAGGCTCTCTGAGTTTGAAGTCTCAAGTTTTTGAAACCAGTGTTCCTTACCTGTCTATTAACAGCAACAAAAGTTCTATTATTACTCATTAAGTTAGTAAAAGAAGCACTGATGCTTCTTGGTTCTCCTTCTATGTGGGGCTACCCACTGATGAGGAAGGGCAGTGGTAATATTCATGATTTTCTCTGTGCAGGTAACTACTGGCTTGACCAGAACTTGTTTCCCGAGGAGCAAGGGTATCCCTTCACTTTGCTTTTTCCTTAGAAGGAAGGAAAAATCTTGGAAGCTTTTGCATGGCCTGCCTCCATTTACTAAAAATGCTCAAGGTCAGCCATTGGTCTCTTTCTGCTTGTGCAAGGTTTTCTGATTGGATTCTCAAACACTGTTAACATATTATTCTCCTCAAGTTCTTTATCTTCAGTGTTTTGCTTTCAGTAATATTATTTAGGTCTGTCCACCCATATTATAAATTCTATGATAAATTTGTGAGATAACATAAATATAATGCTTTCACTGTACCTTTTACATGTCATAGGTTTTACTGAAACATGTTTCTTTTCTTCCAACTGAAAATTTTTCCTTTCAGTTTTGAGACTTTCTTCAAAACTCCTTATTTGCTTATAATTCTTTGTCAAGGTGTGCTGCTTCCCAATGGTGCATGGGAGAAGAATGAGGCACAAACAAGTCAGTTACAAGAGAGAGGGAGCAGGGGTCAACCATGGAATGGACTGTCTCCTGGAACAACTCCTCAGTCCCATCTTTATTAGATACAAGATAACAGTTAACCTGGGAGTTGAAAAGGATTATACATTAACCCTATATCTAGTAGATAAACAAGAAGGAATGTGGGTTATACATCAATTGTAAGTCTTAAAGATAAACAAGAAGAAAAGCAATATATGTGTGGTCAAGCAGTAAAGGATTTATAGTTGAGCAAGAACGTTTAAAGACATTATCTTGATTAACCGCAGGCTGTTCCTCAGGCAGGGGAGATAACAAAAAAATGAAGGAGGCTGTGTTCCACCCTGAGCCAGCCCGGCAGTCTGGGCCCCTCAGCTTTAAGGATGTAAATCATCCTCTCCCCCAGAGGCCTGCTACAAGTACATATTTCTCTTAATGCTATATTTAAGCATGCTTGCATGATCAGTACAAGGTCTTAGGAATTATGTTATATTTTAAGTAATACATTGTCCTGAGTGACAATTACAAAGATGCTTCTTATTCCTCATGCATATACGCTTTCCTAAGGCTCTTGCTTCAGTGTGTCTAAGTAAGCAAAACTGTAATTGAATTCAGCTCTGAATCCAACTGTAAATGTTTCACACAATAACCATCATGGCAATTGAAAGTAGGCTGCTGTCACTTGAGACTCCCAGAATGCTTGACCTGTCCATTCTGCTGAGATTCCTGCCCCATCTGTCCCATCCAAGCAGATACCTATTGTAAGAATTCTGGCCTCAAGAGATTTTAGTTTTTGACTCTGAAGTGCTCTATAATTTCAATTTAAACACAGGTATGATTTATTTTTCCCTACATAAGCTTGATTTGTTCATTAGCTCTTTGAAATTTATTTCAAACAAGGTCTCAACCATATGTTCATGGAATGCATTACTTCCCAAGAGCAGGTATGAATCGATATCTGATAATGTTCTATCTACATCTAATTAATGATGACTTGGTGCTGTTAGGGCCTGCATAGCCTAAGGGCAGTCATAACAGGTTCTGTAACCTCCCTGGTGACTTAGGCCTCTGCTTATCTATAACTCACTGATAGTTTAGGCTTCTACTTACTGACACAAAGTCAGCCTTAGGCTTATCAGGACAAACAGAATGAGGGTAGTTGTGCATCTTGCTTCAGTTCCTGAAAGCATTAGGGTGGTGCATCTTGCTTCAGTTCCTGGAAATTTATCTTACCTAACCAGGTTATGAGCAGTTGACTTGTGAACTATGTGTAAGTACAAGAACTATGGAAAATTACTGTGTGACTCATGCTTGCTGTTTAAAATGCATATAAACCCCTAGACCCTTGCATTCAGAGTCCTTGTTGAAACCTGCTGCGCCGGGCAGATACTTGGACCCCATCTAGCTGGAAATAAACCTCGTTGTGTGATTTGCATTATCCTGAGCATCCCCAGTTCTTTTTGGGAAAGCGGTCAACACCAGACTTTATCACTTGGGGTCTCGTCCGGGTTAAGACCCCTCCTCAGGAGCACCTGGGTGGCTCAGTTGGTTAAGCGACTGCCTTCGGCTCAGGTCATGATCCCTGAGACCCAGGATCGAGTCCCACATCAGGCTCCCTGTTGAGCGGTAAGCCTGCTTCTCCCTCTCTCACTCCCCCTGCTTGTGTTCCCTCTCTGGCCGTGTTTCTCTCTGTCAAATAAATAAAATCTTTAAAAAAAAAAAAAAAAAAGACCCCTCCTCAAGTAGAACTGATGACCCGGATACTGAGGTTTAACTAAATGGACCGTGGAAGGAGGATTGGCCACCTCTGCCTGGAAAACTTAGAAGTTCTCACCTGGAGGGACTGGAGGTCCCTATCTGGAGGTACCTATCTGGAGGGGTTTGAGTCCCCAACTGTGGGGATTCGAGTCCCCTATCTGGAGGGGTTTGAGTCCTCTATCAGGAGGTGTATAAATCCCCTATCTGGAGGGGTTCAAGCCCTAGCCTGGGTAGTTTAAGGGGGCCTGATCATCCCCCATTAGTCAGGGACCCCCAGGGGAGTGTGCAACCTGTCTGAATATGAAGAGTGCCTGAGTGTGTGAGTGTGTCTGTACAGCTCCACCGCTTCGGCTACGGAGTCTGCTTAGGCTGCACCCTGAGTCTTGCGGGGCATCATACGGCATAACAGTCATTTACCCCCATGGGGGTAACCTGGTCTGGGGTTTATACGGATAGACCTTAGCCCTGAAGCTCCCATGAGGGACGCGAGCAGGACAGCATCTAACAGTGTCCCACCCCTTTGTCTGCGACTCCGTTCACAATGGGAGGAATCTGTATCTGGTAGAGAATTCTTATCTGGATGAAAGCTAGGGGTGTAGCCCTGGAGGTTCCACTACTGGGAGTCGTCGGAGACATCCCTGACAGTCAGAAGCCTCAACGTCCTCAGTGGACGCCGTTCAGGTTAATACCTGGTAAGGATCCTGAATTTGGTGTAATCTGTATAAATGACTGGACACTTGAAAGAGTGGTGAGAGTGACCGGCCAATGGGTGTTAGTGAGTCCTGTGCGAATTTGTTTTATTGCTGGTATTGTCTGTCTTGTTCTTTCTTGCCCTATTCTTTTGTCAATAATGGGACAAGCTCAGATAACTCCCAACAACCTATTCCTGAGCCATTTCTCAGACATCCACACCAAGGGACATAGATATGGCGTGGAAGTGAAAAGGGGTAAGTTTGCTACTCTTTGTTCAGCCTAATGGCCGACCTTCAATGTAGGATGACCCCCTCAAGGTACCTTTTCCCTAGACATAATTAAAAGGGTCCGGGAGGTCATTAATAAACCTGGACTCAAAGGACACCCTGATCAGTACCCCTATATCCTGATGTGGCAGGCCTTGATGGAGGACCCCCCAAACATGGCTAAAACCCTTTATCCATGAGGAACTGAGACACACACCTAAGGTGTCAGCTGTGTCCAAAATGTCCATCCAGTTGACCCCCCCTGCCCACTACTACTATTGGTTCCCCTAAGGGCCCCCTTAAGAAAACCATCCTACAGGAGGGGATGAAACTCTCTCTCCTTCCTTGATAGACTTAGACTTTGAAGGAAACCCTCCATCTTATCATCTGGGGTCACCATTCCAGGAGCCTCCCCATTCAGCAATATCCCCCTCTGCCCCGCCAGCCCCTGAGCTCAGGCCAGCAAGGGCACTCAGACCCTGTAGGCAGTGAGAGGAAACCCCAGAGGAAGAACCCTCATCCACTTCTGCCAGGGCCCCCGTCCTTCCAGTGCAGGCCCTAGGCAGTGCTGGCCCTAATGGACAATGCACCTATTAATACTGGCCATTCTCAAGTAGCAATCTGTATAACTGGAAGGCCCCAAACCCCCTGTTTTCTGAAGACTCCAGGGGCCCCGGGAGCTCCACCCAGCACAAGCAGGAGGTTCAGGCAGGTGGCCCAATGCGGAAAACTAAATTCTGGTGTGGCAGTTGGTGGCTCCTTGGTCTTCACTGGAGATTGAGGTTTCTAGAGAGTGCAAAGTTCTGCTAACTGTAACTAAGACTGATGGAAAAAAAAGAGGGAAGCAACTCTGTATGTGGAAAAATAGGAGATTAGTAAAAAAGATAAAGAAGGGGAATGTATTTCTGTTGAAAGTAAAAGAAGATAGTTTTGTCCTAAATGAAATCGTTGTTTGGAAACAAATGGCCTGGGACAAAATCCGAATGCAAAGGAAAGTTGTAAAAAGGTTTATGGGGGGAAAACTCTGGAATGAAATTTTGGATGTGGTTGGCACAGACCAAGATTAAAATAAATGGATTTTGAAGTATAAGTTGAAACTCTGCTTTCTCTTTGTTCAAAGGACAAGGTTTTCTCCCACTGTTGGTCTGCTCTTGATGAAAAAAAAAAAAAAATGTGAATAGTTGCTTTCTCTTCGTCTGCTCAGAGAAACCAGTTTCTGTGATTTACATTTAATCTTATTTAGGCTTGTGCTTTAAAACTCTAAGGTTTTACCACACTTCCTGAGATTTAAATTATAACTGAAGTCTTCCTAATTTATTAGGACTTTTATTTAGTTTGCTAAGTCGCATGGGAAATACTGTTAAACAAATGAGAAGTCTCAGGTTACATTTAAATGGGTGCTATAACTATTCTGGAGGTAATATATCCTACCTAAAGTTTTAATGTACTAGTACAAGATCATCAAAATGTTGTGCTTCCTTATCAATCCTATTGTGGTAACTCTCAAATTGTATCATTGGCAAAGACTGTTTCTGAGTTTTTTCAATTATGATTATCTTGCAGAACAAGTTTCATCTGCAAGGAGATTCATGTAAAGGTAGGGAGAGTCTCCATTTCTACCACCAGACTCTGTTGTGGGGAACTCCGGGTGGCTGCAAGAAGGTCCATAAGTTTATCTAAGATCTGTGCAATGACTCAAGATAAGAATGAGCCCCCAGAGGCTTTTATGGAAAGGCTTATTGAAGCCTATAAAAGGTACAGCCCAATCCACCCTGAGGCACCCAAAAACCAGAGAGCAATTAACCTAGCCTTTACTAGTCTGTCAGCCTCAGACATAAGGAAAACTTGACTAAATTGGTGAGCATAGCAGAAGAGGTGTTCAACAACAGGGGAATGAAAGGCAGACTAGGAAAATAGTTAAGGTTTTGGCATTACATGAAGTGGGAAAAGGCAAAGAGGAGATGGTCAATGGGAAAAAAAAAGCTTAAACACGGAGAAAGCAAAAAGCTAAAACTTAGATTCAGATCGGTGTGCCTACTGCAAGGGGAAAGGACACTGGGCCAGGAAATGCCCTAAAAAAAAAAAAATAAAAAAAAAAAAAAGGCAGTGCTGGCCACCAAAGACTGAGGGGGAGGTGGTTCGGAACCCCACCCTGAACCTTGGGTTAAAGTTAAGGTAAAGAAGAAATCAATTGACGTTTTGATGGACATGGAAGCCCAATTCTCATTTTTGCTAAGGCCTATGGAAACATTATCTGGAGAGGAAACCTGGGTACAAGGGGCAAATGGCACAAAAAGACTTTGGGGCAACCCGCTGTGCAGATGCTTATGGCATCAGGGGATGAACACCTCCTGTAGAAGCCAGTCTCAAAAACCAGAAAAGACAAAAGAGGGAGGCCTTCTCCAAGCCCTGCATGTTGAGTTTCCCTAAATCTGGGGAAAGAAAAAGCCTCCTGGCCTGGCCAAGGGATGGCCTCCAGTACTGGTACAATAAAAAGCGACTGCTATGGCTGTTCACGTCCAGCAGTACCCTCTCCCCTGGGGAGCAAAAAAAGTGATCAAAAGATATCCATCTGAGTGTGTGCCTAACCCCTATGCCCTACTGTCCCTCCTGGGCCCCAAGAAAACTGTGTCTACTGTTCTAGATGTCAAGGATGTGGTTTTTTTTACATACCTCTGGCAAGGGAGGCTCAGTCCATCTTTGCTTTTGAGTAGTCTGACCCACAGGAAGTATTCCAGGGCAGCTCACCTGGACAGTTGCTGCTAAGGCCCTCCTGGTCAAGGACAAACGCCCGAGTAACCCGGTGTCAGACCTTCCTACTCAATGAATGGAAAGTGACTTTCCGGCCCCTGGCGGTGCTAACGAAGGGAGCAGCTACATAGCCAATGGGAAAAGGTATGCAGAGGCTGTGATTCTCCTGAGCAGGAGCTCTGGAAGGTGGCCCTGTCCCCCGGAACCTTGGCGCAAAAAGCAGAGTTGATTGCGCTCACCAGGGCACTGCATATGGCCAAGGGTAAGGCCGCCAACATCTACACGGATGGTAGGTTATGCCTTTGCTACTTTCCATGTACATGGGACTATTTATAAGGAAAGAGGCTTATTGAATGCAGGAGGAACCAGGTTGGGTTAGTTTTTGTGGATACTTTTTCAGGCTGGGTAGAGACATTCTCCACCAAACATAAAATGGCAAGGGTGGTAGCCAAAAAGCTACTAGAGGAAATAATTCCTAGGTTTGGGTTGCTTCTGGTGATGGGTCAGATAACGGCCCTGGATATTTATCTTACCTAACCAGGTTATGAGCAGTTGACTTGTGAACTACAATCATTGGCCAAGGCCGTGGGCACAAATTGAAAGCTACACTGTGCCTACCTGTCCCAGAGTCCAGGACAAGTAAAGAAAATAAATCGGACTCTTAAAGAGACCTTGACAAAGTTAATTCTAATTGAGACTGGAGGTGGATGGATGGATCTCCTTCCCTTCGCCCTCCTTAGGGCGTGGAGCACACCCTAGGTAAATTTAGTCTCGGTGCGCCACCATCAGGTGGAAAACCTGAAACATCACTGGAAGGGGCCATTTACTGTCATCCTGACCACCTCCACAGCAGTAAAAATAAAAGGCATCAGAACCTGGATTCACGCGTGCCACGACAAAGGAGCTGAGGATGAGAACGCCACCCAGAGATGGATGCCACTGCCGATGGACGCTGCCGACCATGGACTGAAGCTAAAATTCAAAAGACAATGACTTTGTTGTTACTTTTATTGTTGCCTAATGACATGGGAGCTTCTGACACCTTATATGTTTAAAAGTGACTATGAGCATTTTTCCATCTGTGTGCGATTGGCTCTGATTGTTAACCCTCTCTCGTACCCTGTCCTGGGTAACTAAAATTGGTCATGGTAAATTTTGTTCATAGATTTAGATGGTCTTTTGGCTGTTACTAAGTTTAAAGTATAAATCTGGTCCTGAGGATATAGAGGCCTCTCACCTAAATGAGTAAGATTCTTCATTGTGAACAAGTAAAGGGGGGGATGTTAGGGCCTGCTCAGCCTAAGGGCAGCCATAACAGGTTCTGTAACCCCCCTGGTGACTTAGGCCTCTACTTAGCTATAACTTGCTGATAGTTTAGGCCTCTACTTACTAACACAAGGCTGGCCTTAGGCTTATTGGGACAAACAGAATGAGGGCAGTTGTGCATCTTGCTTCAGTTCCTGAAAGGATTGGGGCCGTGCATCCTTGCTTCAGTTCCTGGAAATTTATCTTACCTAACCAGGTTATGAGCAGTTGACTTGTGAACTACAAGTACTATGGAAAATTACTGTGTGACTCATGTTTGCTGTTTAAAATGAATATAAAACCCTAGACCCTTGCATTCGGGTCCTTGTTGAAACCTGCTGTGCTGGGCAGATACTTGGACCCCAGCTAGCTGGAAATAAACCTCACTGTGTGATTTGCATTATCCTGAGTGTCCTCGGTTCTTTTTGTGGGAAGCAGTTGGCACCAGACTTTATCAGGGGCTATTCATGCAGTTTTATGGATTGCAAATAAATATCTAGAGGTAGAATTGGTAGGAAATGTTTGTAAAGTATTTTATGTATTTAATTATGGAGAGAGACAGAACGAGAGCCACAAGAATGTGTTGAGGAGGGGACAGAGGAGCAGAGGTAAAGGAGGGAAGCAGATTCTCTTCAGAGCAGAGCCTGATGTGGGACTTGATCCCACCACCCTGAGATCATGGCCTGAGCTGAAACCACTACTGAGATGCTCAAGCAACTGAACCACCCAGGTGTTCCTAGAAAATAGCTTATAATTAGCTTGAATAGATATCATCAGTTGGATTTCAAAGATTTGTAAGAATGAACACTACTCTTCAGCAACATATGAGTTCCATTCCTCATATTAGAAATTTGCAAGTTTTTTTTCTTTCTCTTTTCTTTTGATTGATCTTGATGACATTTTTGGAGTTTTATTAATTCTTTTGGAGAATTAACCTTTCTCTATTTAAGAATGTTAATTATCTTTTCTTATTTTTTGAAGATTTTATTTATTTGACAGGGAGCAAAAGAGAGAGAGAACACAAGCAGTGGGAGCAGCAGGCAGAGGCTGATGGAGAAGCAGGCTTCCTGCTGAGCAAGTAGCCTGACGTGGGGCCCCATCCCAGGATCCTGGGATCATGACCTGAGCCAAAGACAGACACTTAACCAGCTGATCCACTCAGGCATCCAGGTGCTACCCCAAGAATGTTATGTCAACCATTTGGTTCCTTAGTTTATTATATCATATCTCTATTTTGTTTGAATTTTACTTTGGTTTAGTTTCTGGGATCTTGATTCCTGAGATACTTATAACTCATCGATTACTTTTTATTTTTAATAGTAGAAGTTATATCACTATACATTCTACACATTTTTAACAAAATAATAAAAGATAATAGTGTTCATGTTAAGGCCAATAAATTCAATACCTTAGATTGAACAAAAAATTCTTTTAATGATATAAACTACAGAAGCTCCTAAAAGTTAAAGATACACATTTTCAGTGGTCTTTATTTATTAGGGTCCACAGTCAAAGGAACGAGGCTGATACAAAAGAAAAAGTCAAGCAGAGCTTTATTTTGTGCCAAGCATCAGAGTTTTGTAGACCGGAGAGGGTGCTGGCCAGTCAGGGCCACTTCCCAAAAGAGAGAAAGCGGCCATGCCTATTCTTACAGGGGAATTTTTAATAGTAGAAGTGATTTCACTCTACATTCTACACACTTTTAGGAGGTAAAAAGGTATCCCCTTACCTTTTATAGGGGAAAACCACACCCCGAGATGACCAACTCACTGAGGTTGCCTGAGTTAATTCTTTCAGTCTGCTGTTATGATGAATACATTTAAGTCCCACAGAGTGGTTTACCAGGGGATCTCCATTGGTCAGGGTCCGGGGACTTACTGATTGGGTAATTTACTGAATGGGTATTCCAGTAAATCCAAGGGGATTTACTGATTGGGTGTTCCCACCTGGTCCAATTTACTGATGGGAAATTCCCACCTGGTCCTAAGTACCAGGAACTGGCTGCCCATTTTTAATTTGCTTCTCCATACCTCCCGAGTTGGGAGGTTAAGGGGGTTACCTGATTGGGTGTGTCCCCCAAACTGTTTTCCAGAGGCCCTTTGCCCATTTCTCCAGAGCTGTTTTTCTGAGTAAACAAGATGGTGGCCTGGATTTCTAAACACGTCCTTACAATTTACATCTTAAAGTAATTGAATTTATTACATTGTCTTCATATGCCTGTGCAGCTAGATTTGGTGGTGAATTCTACCCAACTTAGAGAAAAATAATTTCTATTCTACAGAAAAGCTCATAATAGTAAAACAGAACTGAATACACCTAAACTCATTTCATCTGTCCCTCATTTCTTTGATACTTCTAAGTTAGGCTAAGTTTCCTATACATTCCGTAGAATTTTCTCTACAGTTGTGTTATGGTGAAAATAGCTGTTTCTACCAAATTCTTGTCCAGTATGTGAGACTTTCTTTTTTTATGTGAGTTTACCATGGTTGTGCCAAACAAGATCAATATATAACATCAAATATATAGTTTATACTGGGAACTCACAAACAGAAATTAGATTTTTTTTTAAAGATTTTATTTATTTGACAGTGAGAAACATAGCCAGAGAGGGAACACAAGCAGAGAGAGGGAGAGAAGGAGAAGCAGGCTTCCCGCCGAGCAGGGACCCCAATGTGGACATAAGATAGGTTAACAGAAGAAAAATAAAGTTCAATTGCATATGTATGAGACCCCTAAAGACATGAAACTCCCTGATAGTCAGGCAAGTGATGTGTTTATGCTCTCCTAAGCTAAGAAGAAGGGGTAGGGATTCAATGGGCACAGAGGGGAATTTGAACAAGCAAGCCCTGTAGCGCCCTCCACAGTTTACCAGGCCAACCCCCCGCCCTGTAGTTTTCTTGGGTGGTACCCCTCCCTTGGACAAGGCCCTCTGTCCAAATTCTTTCAGGCAGTGAGTGGGAATGAAAAAATTCCTCTTGAACTCTGGGCCTGATTGTTTTCAGCTCAAAACAACCCACATGTGTAAGTGGCACACTGGGACAGACTGCTCTGAGCCCATCAGTGAGAATCCTCATTTACTCAGGGCTACTAAACTTTGAAGGCCTGGAAGGATGCATTAGAGTCAGAAATATCCATTTTCTTGCTTACTGGCTGTGTGAGTCAGTTATTTAAACTCTAAAACTTTTGTGTTCCTCGATGCATAATAGAGATAATGTCAAAATATGCATTATTGTAAGTTTTAAATAATTCATAATTTCTTTTTTAAGATTTTATTTATTTATTTGACAGAGAGAAACACAGCTAGAGAAGGAACACAAGCAGGGGCGTGAGAGAGGGAGAAGCAGGTTTCCTGCAGAGCAGGGAGCCCGATGTGGGGCTCAATCCAGGGACTCTGCGATCATGTCCTGAGCTGAAGGCAGAGGCTTAATAACTGAGCTACCCAGGCACCCAGTAAGTTTTAAATAATTCAGTGAATTTTCTTAAGATTTTATTTCTTTATTTGAAAGAGAAAAACAGTGGGGCATAGGGGCAGAAGGAAAAGGAGAAGTAGAGTCCCTGATGATGAGGGGCTTGATCCCAGGACCCCAAGATCATCCCAGGACACTGAGATCTGATTCTAACTGAAGTTAAAATTTTAATTGACTGAGCAGCCAAGGTGACCCCTCCCTCTGAAATTTTTTATCTTTCTTACTTCTCCTACCTTCCATGTTCATGGGGAAATAATCTTTACTGTTTTATCATTCCTTTCCTTTGTCTCCTATTCCCCAACAATCAATTCCAGCAAAGTTAGTCCCAGACCATGGATAGTTTTGCACACATTCTCATACTGCAGGTAATTGACTGTATTGAACTATCTACACACACCAGGTCTTCCTAATGGGTCATACTTGGACTATAAGTGCTTGGGCATGGTCCCCCTTGTTCTATCTCATCTCAATTTTCCTGGTATAGCTAACCAAATACTATTAAGGCTACACTGGTTTCCCTCTGATTCTTCAGAAAGCTGGATGAATACTGAACATTCAAAATTTCCTGACCAACTTTGACTATGGTCTTTTTGGGTCTCCAGAGAAATAGTGCCTGAAGGCAAGCTAATGCAAATATGGAAACCAACACCCAAGGCAACCAGGGACATCACTCTGGACAGTGGTTTAGCACAATGGCCAGGATTTCTCTAGAAATGCCTTTGGGACTGTAATTAATTATAGTTTGCAAAGAATTATTAATTTCTGTGTTGTCACCACAGTTTATATTCTTTCGTCCCAACCAAATTTTCTTTAGGTGTCGGCAGAAGCTCGATGATTTATAGGACCTGAGTACTTTTGTCACCTTTGAAAAATTTAACAATGCTTTATTTTTTTAGAGCTAGCATTCAGATCTTAAATCAGCACTTGAAATTCCTAGCCCACTTTCCTGGGGCATAAACACCATCACTTTCATCAGTGATAGATTAAGTCAATATTTGAAGTCCACTCACCTTGTGAATCTGTAGAAGGTGTAAGTCACCTTGAGATTTTGAACATATTTATAGAGAATTAATCTGACAGTATGTGAATTACTGATTTATAATTCTCTTCATTTTATTTCAGATTTTGATGCTGGGGATGATTCAGCACAGTGAGTATCTAGGGGATGGAATTCTACCCAATGTGACCTAAAACTAACCTGGTAGCCACTCAGATCTGCTTAATGCAATAGCCTTGTCACCTTGGTTAGGGAAGGGTCCCACCAACTATGAGCTTGACTAATTATATGGATTATTCCATATGTTTTCATTCTTAACATATAACTTTTTTTGCAATATATGATAACTTCATTCCTATA
>PITA01019748.1:0-36692 GCA_004023965.1 Spilogale gracilis
TTGTCTGTAGTGTCATTTGCAAATATCTTCTCCCATTCTGTGGGTTGCCTCTTTGTTTTGTTGACTGTTTCTTTTGCTGTACAGAAGCTTTTTATTTTGATGAAGTCCCAGAAGTTCATTTTCGCTTTTGTCTCCTTTGCCTTTGGAGACGTGTCTTGAAAGAAGTTGCTGTGGCCGATGTCAAAGAGGTTACTGCCTAAGTTCTCTTCCAGGATTTTGATGGATTCCTACCTCACGTTGAGGTCTTTCATCCATTTGTCTTTGTGTGTGGTGTAAGAGAATGGTCTAGTTTTATTCTTCTATACGTAGCTGTCCAATTTTCCCAGCACCATTTATTGAAAGACTGTCTTTTCCCAACTGAATATTTTTTCCTGCTTTGTCGAAGATGATTCAACCATAGATTTGTGGGTCCATATCTGGACTCTCTACTGTGTTCCATTGGTCTATTTGTCTGTTTTTGTGCCAGTACCATGCTGTCTTGGTGATCACAGCTTTGTAATAAAGCCTGAAGTCAGGTAACGTGATGCCCCTAGCTTTGTTTTTCTTTTTCAGCAATTCCTTAGCGATTTGGGGTCTTTTTTGATTCCATATAAATTTTAGGATTGTTTGTTCCAACGCTTTGAAGAATGTTGGTGGAATTTTGATCAGAATGGCATTGAAAGTATAGATAGCTCTGGGCAGTATAGACATTTTAACAATATTTATTCTTCCAATCCATGAGCATGGAATGGTCTTCCATCTTTTTGTGTCTTCAATTTCTTTCATGAGTGTTCTGTAGTTCATCGAGTACAGAGCCTTGACTTCTTTGGTTAGGTTTATTCCTAGGTATCTTAAGGTTTTTGGTGCTATAGTAAACGGAATCGATTTGCTGATTTCCCTTTCTATATTTTCATTGTTAGTGTATAAGAACGCAGCTGATTCTGTGCATTGATTTTGTATCCTGCCACATTACCGAATTGTTGTATGAGTTCTAGTAGTTTGGGGGTAGAGTCTTTTGGGTTTTCCACATAGAGTATCATGTCATCTGCAAAGAGAGAGAGTTTGACTTCTTCTTTGCCAATTTGAACACCTTTTATTTCTTTCTGTTGTCTGATTGCTGTTGCTAGGACTTCTAACACTATGTTGAACAATAGTGGTGAGAGTGGGCATCCTTGTCTTGTTCCTGATCTCAGAGAGAAGGCTGTCAGTTTTTCCCCATTGAGAATGATATTTGCTGTGGGTTTTTCATAGATTTTATGAGGTTGAGGAGTGTTCTCTTTATCCCTGTACTTTGATGAGTTTTAATCAGGAACATATGTTGTATTTTTTCAAGTGCCTTTTCTGCATCAATTGAGAGTACCATGTAGTTCTTCTTTCTTCTCTTATTGATTTGTTCTATCATGTTGATTGATTGGCGAGTGTTGAACCACCCTTGCATCCCTGAGATAAATCCCACCTGGTCATGGTGGATAATCTTTTTAATGTATTGTTGGATCCTGTTAGCAAGGATCTTGTTAAGAATCTTGACATCCGGGGCCCCTGGGTGGCTCAGTTGGTTGAGTGACTGCCTTTGGCTCAGGTCATGATCCCGGAGATCCGGGATCGAGTCCCGCATCGGGCTGCCTGCTCAGCGGGAGGCCTGCTTCTTCCTCTCTCACTCCCCCTGCTTGTGTTCCCTCTCTGGCTGTGTTTCTCTCTGTCAAATAAATGGAATCTTTGGAAAAAAAAAAAAGAATCTTGACATCCATATTCATCAGAGATATTGGTCTGAAGTTCTCCTTTTTGATGAGGTCTTTGTCTGGTTTGGGGATTAGAGTAATGCTGGCTTCATAGAAAGAGTCTGGAAGTTTTCGTTCTGTTTCTATTTTCTGAAACAACTTCAGGAGAATAGGTGTTGTTTCTTCTTTGAATGTTTGGTAGAATTCCCCAGGGAATCCGTCTGGTCCTGGGCTCTTGTTTTTTGGGAGGTTTTTGATCACTGCTTCAATCTCGTTACTAGATATAGGTCTATTCAGATTGTCAATTTCTTCTTGTTTCAGTCTTGGAAGTTTATAGGTTTCCAGGAATGCATCCATATCTTCTAGGTTGTTAAACTTATTGGCATATAACTGTTGAGAGCAATTTCTGATGATTGTTTCTATTTCCTTGGTATTAGTCATGATCTCTCCCCTTTCATTCATAATTTTATTAACTTGGGTTTTCTCCCGTTTCTTTTGGATTAGTTTGGCCAGTGTTTTATCGATCTTACTAATTCTTTGAAAGAACCAGCTTCTAGTTTCGTTGATGTTTTCTACTGTATCTGTAGTTTCTAATTCATTGATCTCTGCTCTAATCGTAATTATTTCCCATCTTGTGTTGGTTTAATTTGTTGTTGATTTTCCAGTTCTTTAAGGTGTAATGAGAGTTGATGTATTCGGGATTTTTCAATTTTTTTGAGGGAGGCTTGGATGGCTATGTATTTCCCCCTTAGGACTGCCTTTGCTGTATCCCATGGGATTTGGATTGATGTATCTTCATTCTCATTGGTTTCCATGAAGTGTTTAAGTTCTTCTTTGATTTCCTGGTTGTTCCACAGATTCTTGAGCAGGATAGTCTTTAGCTTCCAAGTGTTTGATTTTCTTCTGAACTTTTTGTTGTGGTTGAGTCCCAGTTTCAAAGCATTGTGGTCAGAGAATACGCAGGGAATAACTCATTCTTCTGGAATCGGTTGAGCCCTCATTTGTGACCTAGTATGTTGTCTATTCTGGAGAAAGATCCACGTGCACCTGGGAAGAATGAGTATTCTGCTGTTTTAGGGTGGAATGTTCTGAATATATCTATGAGATCCATATGGTCCAATGTGTCATTCAAAGCTGTTGTTTCTTTGTTGATTTTCTGTTTAGATGATCTGTCCATTGCTGAGAGTGGTGTGTTAAGATCTCCTACAGTTAATGTATTTGTATCAATATGACTCTTTATTTTGCTTAACAGTTGGCTTATGTAGTTGGCTGCTCCCATGTTTGGGGCATAAATATTTTTACAATTGTTAGATCTTCTTGGTGTATAGACCCTTTGAGAATGATGTAGTGTCCTTCTGTGTCTCTGACTACAGTCTTTAAGATTAAAATCTAATTTGTCTGATATGAGAATATCTACCTGGCTTTCTTTTGAGGTCCATTGGCATGAAAGATGGTCCTCCATCCCCTCACTTTCAATCTGGAAGTGTCTTTAGATTCAAAATGTGTCTCTTGTAAACAGCATATGGATGGGTCCTGTCGTTTTATCCAGTCTGCAATTCTGTGCCTTTTTATTGGAGCATTTAGGCCATTCACGTTGAGAGTGATTATTGATAGATATGTTTTTATTGACATCATGTTGCCTGTGCAGTTCGTTTCTATAGATTACCTCTGTAAATTTATGTTCTGTGCCACTCTTGGGCTGTTTCTCTTTTATAGAACCCCTCTTAATATTTCTTGTCGTGCTGGCTTGGTGGTTGCGTAATCTTTTAGACGTTGGCCATCCTGAAAGCTCTTTATCTCTCCTTCCATTTTGAAAGTCAGTCTTGCTGGGTACATTATCCTTGGTTGCGTATTTTTTTCATGTAATTTCCTGAATATGTCTTGCCCTCCCTTTCTGGCTTGCCAGGTTTTTGTGGATAGGTCTGACATTATTCTGATGGTCCTCCCTCTATATGTAAGGGATCGCTTCCCCCTTGCTGCCCTTAAGACATATTCTTTGATTTTATGATTCACAAATTTCACAGTTATGTGCCTGGATGTTTTTCTGGCTTCACTAATCTTGGGGGGTGTCCTCTCTGCCTCTAGGACATGAATACTTGTTTCATTCTCCAGATTAGGGAAATTTTCATCCATGATTTGTTCAACTATATCTTCTAGGCTTTTCTCTTTCTCAACTCCTTCAGGGATTCCAATAATTCTGATATTGGAGTGTTTTATGGCATCATTTATTTCCCTAATTCTATTTTCATGGGATTTTAGCTGATTGTTCCAAGACCGCTCTTGCTCCTCCTCTTTAATCCATCTGTCTTCTAAATCACTAATACCATCTTCAGCTTCACCTACTCTAGCTGTTAGCGTATTTAAATTAAATTTTATCTCATTAATAGCCTTTCTCACCTCTGCTCGTTTGACTTTCACTTCTGTCATTAGAGCTTCTATCTTGTCACTAATGTTCTTTTCTACTGTGTCTTTATGTCGGGGACAAAGCCAGGTGCTTTGCATATATTTGTATCACTTGACTCTCACAAAAACTTTTTTTTTTTTTTAAGATTCCTTTATTTGAGAGAGGTGAAGGAGAGGCAGGTGGAGATAATCTTCAAGGAGACTCACAGCGAGTATGGAGCTGGACGCCAGGCTTGATTCTAGGACCCGTGAGATCAAGACCTGAGCCAAGGGTGCCTGGGTGGCTCTGCAGGTTAAGCCTCTCAGCTCAGGTCATGATCTCAGGGGTCCTGGGATTGGGCCCGCATCGGGCTTTGCTCGGCAGGGAGCCTCCTTCATCCACTCTCTCTGCCTGTTTCTCTGCCTACTTGTGATCTCTCTCTTTGTCAAATAAATAAATAAAATCTTAAGAAAAAAAAAAAACCTGAGCCAAAACCAGGAGTCAGACAATTAACTGAGTGAGCCACCCAGTTTCCCCTCAAACACTTAATATTTACATCTCAATGCACTTATAATTATGTTCTTTCCTTATTTCCCTCTTTTCACCACTAGGCAACAAAGTCTTAAAGGGTTTGATTGTCCTTTTCATGAAAAGTGTCCTTTTCCTTTATTGAATGTGGTCACTCACTTAGTGAATGAATGAATGAATGAGTGAAACTAAAGGAATACCTATGGTGGTGGGAATTTTAGCCACTGGGCTTTGCAATTGTATATATATATAATTATGGTTGCCTTGGAGAAACTAGAGAGTTTCAGATTAATTTGAGGCCATATCTATGTGCCACTTGATGAATCCTACAACCCCAGCTTTGCCCTTCAGATTTCACTGAGCATGACATGATTGGGACAAGCCAATTGGGCTTCCCTGTCAAACTTACAAGAAAATTTAAACTGAGCCACCAATATTATGAGCTCTAACGCAGGAACAGAACAGCACTCCCAGTAGTTTTTTTTTTTTTCTTTAGGATTTTATTTATTTGACAGAAACACAGCAAGAGAGGGAACACAGCAGGGGGAGTGAGAGAGGGAGAGGCAGGCCCCCCACCAAGCCAGGAGCCTGATGTAGAACTCCATCCCAGGGCCCTGGGATCATGACTTGAGCTGAGGGCAGATGCTTAACGACTAAGCCACCCAGGCACCCCAACTCCCAGTAGTTTTTGTGGATTTCTAGGTGTTGTGGCTTCCTTGTTTAGTTATGAACAAATTATTTTCCTACCCTGTACACACCTCAGTTTCCTCTTCTGTGATGAGAAGTTGGTGTCAGCTTTTAGCTATAAATAAGTCTTGAGCCCCCATGGCTGGTCTGGGCTGGGGATCGGAGGAAGGCAGAGCAGCTGGAGAGGCCTAGAGATGTTAGCCAAGAATGTGCTAACTAGGAAGGAAGGAATCCAGGCTTATTTGGATGCCTTTTTCTATAGACCTGCAACCTAATTACAGCCTTTGGCCAGTTTTGTCTGTGGAAGAAACTGAGTTTTTCTCTTTGTAAGCCTTCCTCAAATTCCTAATCCTAGAGAGAGCATACCTAAACCTGTTTCACCTCCACCCTGCACAGTGGAGTCAACAGATCATCTGATTTAGAGTCAGGAGATGTGGGTTCAAATTCTGACTACCTGTTAGTAACTCTGTGACTTTAGGAAAGTGATGCATTTCTTTCATCATAAAATGGAGCTTTACCTCCTTCCCGCCATTCCACATAGTTGTTGAGAGAATGAAATGAGATAATAGGGTTGAAAGTGTTTCTGTGAGTTATCAAGCTCTGTGTAATTGTATGGGAGGAAGAGGATGTGGTTTCCTGAGGGGCATTTAGACTGGGGGACCCAGATTAAGTAAATCCTTCTTTTTAAACAGCCCATTGTGCCACAAGGTGGCAGCAGGATCCTGTCTTTGCACTGGGTTCAGCATCCAGGGGTCAAAAATAGGGAAGGAATTTGGATGCTGCTTTGCTCTGCTCTGCGAAGGTGAACAGGATTTATTCCTTTACCACTGCTGACATTTCTCACTCCATCGAATCCTTCAACTCCACATAAAATAATTTCTCAAAGGACTCAACGTTCTTAAATCCAAATCCCAGGGCACTTCCCCTATGCTGTATAATTTCCCCTATGTGGAAGTTAATCCAGCCCTGGCAGGTCTTAGTTAATGGTTGCAAATCTGTTCTGAGCTTTGGGCTTTCATACAGCTCTTGCTCTCCTGGGATTTCACTGCTGTAGACTCCAAGCTCACTTTTGTCTTCTTCCTTGAATCAGAGCTCTGGTGGCCCTGGAAAACCAGTTAATCCAACTTCTCATCACAGAAGAGGAAACTGAGGTGTGTACAGGGTAGGAAAATAATTTGTTCATAACTAAACAGTTCATTCAAGTGTTCGGACTATAATCCAGCTATTTTCCTGTGGGTTCAGGCCCCCTGCAAATGTGAGTATTTTCAAGGTGTTTTGGAAAGCTTGAAGCAGCTTTGTTTTTCCCACTGGTAAGAATTTTGAGGGCTCTCTGAGGCAGAGGGAAACAGGAGACCTCTCTAGCATCCACTCCAAAAATCTTTTGAAGCAGTTTGCCAAAAGCACCTCACTAGGAATCACGAAGTATCTGAAAGGTAGGCATTAGAAACTCTCAGGGATGCATGCTAGGACTGCAGCAGATAATGTGTCAGGAGAGGAAAGAATCCACTTAAAGGACACATTTCATTATATAGGCTTTTGCACGAGGGCTGTCTACCCAGTTGATTTGTTCTCAGAGGCATTGTTCAAGTGAAACCATTCTCAGTTTACCACAGCTGGAGGCAAAAGAAGGTGGGAATGAGGGAAACCAACCTTAAACATTTGCTATCTTGTGCAGGGCATTCTCTGGCTAGTGAATCCATATAAAGGTGGCAGAGTGGTGGAGTAACAGCTTGTGACTTGATGATCTGACAGATATTGGCTCAAAGCCTGGCCTAGTTACTTACCTTTACAAGTAATTACCACAAGTCTCTGTTTTCTTATCTATAAAATGGACATAATGATATCTACCTTATTAGCTATATAACCTTGGACAGGTTATTTAACCTTTGTGTACCTTGATTATATTGTCTGTAAAATGAGAATAATAGTAAAATGAGAAGTCCCTTTTCATAGGTTGTATAAGGATTAATGTTATTATCTAGAACCATGCATGACACACAGTAAGCAATTGGAAAGTATTAGCTGTTGTTATTATTACTACCACCATACAGGGTTGTTGTGAGTCTTAAATGGGACAGTGCATGTAAAGCTTTTAAAGATGGTATTTATTTTTATTTATATGTAATAATTATAGTGATGTGGATAGTATTCACATAAATGAACCTGCTTATTTATATAGGTAAAAGAGTATTATTTTGTCATTTGTTGTACGTGTATTCTTACTCTGTTATTTGAGGATAATTCTTGGCTTTTTGAATTAGGATTCATCTTCTTTTTACTAATCTAAAGACAACAACAGTGATTAGCATTTTTGAGCCCTCACTTTGTGCCAGACCCAGTGTTTTATGTACATTGTCTCGCAAGGATTCCATAACTTGTTTATGTCTACACAGCAAGCATGTGATAGAACTGGGGTTGGAACCTAGGCAGTCCTATTCTGGAGTGTGCTTTCTTGACTATTTCTTACTCATCTGTCTGCCTTAAAAGATGTTTACCAGGAGGGGATTCCATTTCTTAGCAGTAGAATTCTAATGCCCCAGAGCCAAAAGATACTGAAGAATTCATCATGGATTTTTATGTATATCAGGCACAGTAAAAATATTTCTAGCCTTTGACCTGAGAGATCCACTTTTAGGATCTGTCATAAAGAAATAATTCAAAATACAGTCAAAGCTCTATCACAGTGTAATTTTATCACAGTGTACTTGAGGCAATTTAAACATCTAACTAGAGAAATGATTAGTAAAAATATTGTATATCTACTTGATGAATTATTATGCAGTTTTTAGTAATTATAAAGAGCGATGCTATTTGGAATTAATTAATTAATTTTTGGTGAAAAGACATTTGGGCTCTTTTTCTCCAGGGCCTGCCTTTCTTTTCTTTTTCAAAATTTTACTTTACAGTAATCCAAAGTGGGACTTGAACTCACAACCCCTAGATCAAGAGTCGCATGGTTTACTGACTGAGCCAGCCACCGCCCCTACGGCCTTCCTTTCTAACGGCATGATTTTCCTTGGTTAACTAATATATATGGCTTTCTTGTGTGAATCTTCTTGATGAACTTGCAAGAAAGTTTTCCAACACTCAAAGGCCCTCAGCCTATTTTGTTGTAGCTTCTGAAGTAGGAGACTTATATGATATCAGTCTGGGTTCTGGTCCCATTTAGGTTCTGTGTTGTGGGAGTAGGCTCACTGAAGGCCATTGACCATGGCCAGTCCCTTCCTCTTGGTATACAAAAGTAAAAGGGTCAGAGTGGGTGCCTGGTTCAGGCTGACAGAGAAAGTAGAGAGCTAGGTATTCACTTTGGTGGGCAGCTTCAAACCATAAATCCTTACCTTCCTCACAGACCACCTGCAAGCTTGGGTGAGACACAGGGATACTCCTCTTCTGCTCCCGTCTTGTTGACAGTGACTGTCAGCTGGGGTTTAGCTAAGGCCAGAACGTTTTGATGTGGCTTCTCCATGTGGCTTGAGATTCCTCACAACTGAGTGCTTGGATTTCAAGGACAAATGTTGTATACTCTTGGAGGAGCTGGACACCCTGCTTGGTGATGTTCTGAAGGCTCTAATGAAGCCACCTGAAGCCCCTTAGGATAAATCTGGAAGGCTTTGGGAAGGCTGAAAATGATCTGTCTTCTTCTTTCTCTGCTCTGCAAGATTTTCTGGAAGGCTTTCCTGAATGCGAATTGCATAGGATGCTGTTCTTCTCAGCTGCTCTTACACCCAGGAGAGAGTTTTTTCAGGGCCCTGTCTCATATCATCAGACTAGACCTGCACAGTGTAGGAGCATAACTGTCATTCTCTTGATTAGGAAATTGAGCCAAAAAGGGTGTTGTATATTCCATGAAGGTCCAGCCATGCACTGTCTGCCTGGGTACGGTTAGAAAAGCAGCAGAGAGCTTTCTGCCAGAGTTGCTATGTTGATTATCTGAGATAATGCACTTAAAACAATTCACACAGGTGTACTTGGTGCAGTGGTTAACTGTCTGTCGCAGTAGGTAGGCATGCTAACCTCTGATGATGTGAGCTGGTAAGAGCCGGTGTGATCCTGTTTGGAAACGTATGAGAAAAGAGATGTTGTATGTGAACTCACAGAGGATAAATAAATAATACGTATTTTCTTGTTTTCTTCTTGGTTACTGATTTTCATTTTCTCAACTCTGGCAAGATTCATAGGACGAAGAGATTCTCAATCCTGGTTTTTTTTGTGTGTGTGTGTATCTATCTTTCTATCTGTAATCTATTTATATTTTTAATTTTTTATTTGAGAGAGAGGCAGAGGGAGAGGGAGAAGCAGATTCCCTGCTGAACAGAGAGCCCAACTCAGGGCTTCATCCCAGGACCCTGAGATCATGACCTGAGCTGAAGGCAGCCGCTTAACTGACTGAGCCACCCAGGTGCCCTTTATTCCTGCTGTATATTATGATTTGAGGAATTTGGGTTATTTTTGAAGGTTGATTTTATCTAGTGGATAGAAAGTCAGTAATCTTATCTTTACTCATCAAGTAGATTTGGTTCTGTGCTGGTCACTTAGTGAGAGACAAGATGTAACAGCCTGAGTGTATGGGTGAGGTGCTCACAGTTTTTTGGGGACAGGATGGCTGCCTGGAAGCACAGTACTTTGTGTAGAAATGGGGAGGGGTGGGCATCAGGAATAGAAGACTTTGCTTACGGGGCACCTGGGTGGCTCAGTCGTTAGGTGGTTGCCTTTAGCTCAGGTCATGATCCTGGGGTCCTGGAATTGAGTCCCACATCAGGCTCCCTGCTCAGCTGGGAGCCTGCTTTTCCCCCTGCCTACTGTTCCCTCTGCTTGTGCTCCCTCTCTTTCTCAGTCAAATAAATAAAAATCTTAAAAAAAAAAAAGATGACTTTGTGTACATGTGCTGAGAGGGTCCAAGGACTGGAGACACAGTGTGAGTCAGGGCTACCAAGGAAAAGCTCTCTAGGGAAGGTGAGTCTTGGATAAAGGAAATTATGGATCAAAACTGGTTGCTTTCCAGACCAGAGAAAGAGATGATGGGCAAAGGCCCAGAGACTGCACTGACCATATGTTGTGGAAAAAATAAATGACTGTCTCAAGTGGAGTGAAAGGGCCACCTTGGGAAAGGCAAGGGGTGAGCTTTGCTTTGTTTTTTAAAATACAAGATCATTAAAAACACATATTTGCTGATCACCTTTTTCTGGCTTTCTGGCCCAGATTCAAGGATAGTGAATTTTATTTTTGGTTATCTTTTTCTTGACCATTTTTTTTTTAAGATTTTATTTATGTATTTGACAGAGAGAACCACAGCGAGAGAGGGAACATAAGCAGAGGGACTGAGAGAGGGAGAAGCAGGCCTCCTCCGAGCAGGAAGCCCCATGTGGGGCTTGATCCCGGGTCTCCAGGATCATGACCTGAGCCAAAGGCAGTCGCTTAACCAACTGAGCCACCCAAGCGCCCCTTTCTTGACCATTTTTAAGAGTCTGTGGTGATGCTGGGCCAAGAAGTTTGGACAAAAAGGAGTAGCAGGATAGAAAGAAGCTTTTTCGTTATGTTAGAAAAAAGCTGTAGGGGAATGCTTTTGGTCAATTAATTGGTGGTTCTATGAGCACCAGAGTGGGAGTCACTTGGAACAAACATTCATGAGAAGAGTCAAGGCTTAAGGACTGAACAGCAAACCTATCATCCCTAGAATTTTAGAAAATGAAAAATGATAGAATGATATACAGATAATGATACAGTGAGAGTCTTTTCTCTTAGAAAATGAAGAATGATAATCATGAGGTATTGTAAAGCCCTTCATGATCCTTTGTAAAGGCTATGAGCTGACTTGTCTGAATCAAGATATCAGTAACTTCAGATCCTTTGTGGTAGAGACTTCTGGTGTTCACCTGTATCTGGTTATCTTCTTCTAGGCACACTACTGGGTTGTAGTTTCCCATTTCTTATTTAGGCGGACACATAGGAATACTTCTGCCGATGAGTTATGAGCAGAAGTGGTCTGTATGTCACTTTCAGGCTAAAGCATTTAACTGCTGGTGTGAGATGCTTCAGTTCCTCCTATCCTTGCCTTAATAACCGAAAGGGTTGCATGTTCCAGATGGTATAATTACAATATGGCAGAGTCTCAATATCTTGGGTCCTTGAGTAATGTATAACAGACCCTCCCCGCCAATCCCAGGCCCAGCCCTGAGAGATTGGGTGTTGTTTATTACCATAGCAAGTATTAGCCTATCCTGATGAAATAATCATTCTTGCTCATTTTTCTTTTTCTTCTCACCATTCTTGAGACTTAGAGGATGCATGTATTCACTCCTAGGGAGTGGGGTGAATGAGTTGTACAGGTATGTTTGGGAAGGAAGGGAGAGGAGGAAGGTGGATTTAGCTGGAAATTGATTATAGAATTGATTATAGAATTGCTTCTGGTGTGATGAAGGCAGGAGAACGAGGAAAAAGGGATAAACTGAGAGATCTGTTGTTTGTTCATCATCTTTCTGGGTATTATGGTCTGTCTTGTGGGGGATCATGAACCATAAATGCTATCTGTGCAGATTTGCCCGTGTTTATCCCTTGACCTACCTGCACAGCTTCCCCCGAGAAGGCTTTGAGTGGTGACCGAGCAGAAAGGAAACTGTTCTGGGAAGCTTGACAGTTAAATCCATGGTTAGCTTTAAAGGCTGAAATTTCAAGGGCTCTGAGACTGATTGTGCATAGAATTTCTTTGAAGACTCACCATGTAGGAAGAAGTCAGCTCATGCAGCTTCATTTCATTTGAAGCCTCTGTGTGAATTTGAGATTTCTCAGCCATTAATCACTGTCAGTTCAGTTAGAGAATATATATTGTCTTAATGTAACTTATTCCAGAAATACTTCTCACCAGCCTTTTCATTTAATTCTGCTACTGACTAGCTTTGTCGTGGATAGCAAGTCCCTTTCCCCCAGAGCCTCAGTCCTCTCTATAAACTGTTCTAGCCTTGACATTCTAAAGTTCTGAGAGGGGAGAATAAGAATGTTCCCAGTTTGTGGGTTGAAGATTCTAAGGTGATAGAGGGAAGAGAGTTAACTCTGATCTGTGTTTAACACTTGGCAGAAGCTGTTCTTGTTCCGTCCCCCAAAGGATGGTGATAGTGCAGTGTGCACATGAAATTGCTTTAAAGCTTCCTCCCTGGAGGCTGTCTGTACCTTGGGGTCAATAATCTGGTTTCATTTGTTTCTGCCTCTCATGTACTTGGCATAGATCTTGCTACAGGGTAAGGTGCCTGGGTGGCTCAGTGGGTTAAAACCTCTGCCTTTGGCTCAGGTCATGATCTCAGGGTCCTGGGGTCGAGGCCTGCATCGGGCTCCCTGCTCAGCCTGCTTCCTCTTCTGTATCTGCCTGCCTCTCTGCCTACTTGTGATCTCTCTCTGTCAATAAATAAATAAAATATTTTTTAAAAAAGATCATGCTACAGGGTAGATGCTTAGTAAAGTTTGCTGACTTGAATTGGAGTAAATATTTGGTGTTTCTTAAAAAAAAATTTGTAATAGGGGCACCTGGATGGTACAGTTGGTTAAGCATCTGATCTTGGTTTCAGCTTACATTCTGACTTTGGGGTCTTAAGATCAAGCCCTGCATTGGGCATTGAGACCAAGTCTGCTTAAGATTCTCTCTTTGTCTCCCTCTGCCCCTCTTCCCTATACATTCTCTCAAATAAGTAAATACATAAATCTTTTTTTTTTGTTTAGTAACTTTTTAATTTTATTTATTTTTTATTAACATATAATGTGTTATTTGCTTCAGGGGTACAGGTCTGTGAATCATTGGTCTTACACAATTCACAGCACTCACCATAACACATACCCTTCCCACTCTATAACCCAGTCACCCAACCCTCTTCCCCACCTCCCAGCAACCCACAGTTTGTTTCCTGAGATTAAGAGTCTCTTATGGTGGTCTCCCTCCCCTGTCTTATCTTGTTTCAGTAAATAAATAAATCTTAAAAAAATTTTTTACAGCTTTATTGTGATTTGTAGACACACAATAAACTGCACATTTTAAAGTGTATAATTTGATAAGTTCTGACATGTGTACGTACTTATGAGACCATTACCACAATTAAGATAATCAACATATCCATTACTCCTAGAAGTATTCTCATGTTCCTATGGAATTCCTCTCTTATATTCTCCCACCCTTGTCTTCAGACAACCAACCACAGATTTGCTTTCTGTCCCTAGAGATTAATTTGCATTCTCTAGAATTCTATATAAGTGACACATGCAGTTTATGCTTCATTTTCTTTGGGAAGGGGTGGTGTCTGCCTTCTTTCACATAGCATAATTATTTTGAGAGTCATCCATGTTGTAGTACCTGTAGTTTATTCTGTTTTATTCCTGAGTAGTATTACATTATATAAATATACCATAGTTTATTTATTCATTTGCCTGTTGATGGACCTTGGATGACTTTGGTTTTTGGCTATTACACATAAAGCTGTCATGAACATTCATGTACAAGTCTCTGGGTGGACATACACTTTTATTTCGAGCAGGTAAACACCTAGGAGTAGAGTAACTGGATCAAAGGGTAGGTGTCTTTTTAACTTGTAAGAACATGTCAAACTGTTTTGTAAAGTGATTGTGTTATTTCTTTTTTTTTTTTTTTTTTAAAGATTTTATTTATTTGACAGAGAGAAACACAGCCAGAGAGGGAACACAAGCAGGGGGAATGAGAGAGGGAGAAGCAGGCCTCCTGCCGAGCAGGAAGCCCGATGTGGGACTCGACCCCGGGTCTCCGGGATCACGACCTGAGCTGAAGGCAGTGGCTCAACCAACTGAGCCACCCAGGCGCCCGATTGTGTTATTTCTGATCCCATCAGTGTCTCACCAACTCTGGGTATGTGTCAGTCTTTTTAATTTTAGCCTTTCTAATAAGATGTATAGTAGTTAGTGCCTTGTGGTTTTCATTTAGATTTCCCTAGTGACTAATGAGCCTGAGCATCTTTTCATGTGCTTATTTGCCACCTGTATGTCTTTTTTGGTGAAATATCTTTTCAGTTTTTGCCCATTTAAAAAACTGGGCTGTTTTCTTTTTATTGAGTTTTGAAAGTTCTTTATATATTTTGGAAACAATTCCTTTTTTCTTTTTTTTTTTAAAGATTTTATTTATTTGACAGAGAGTGAGAGCACAAGTTGAGGCAGGGCAGACGCAGAGGGAGGAACAGACTCCCCGGTGAGCAGGGAGCCCAATGCGGGACTTGATCCCAGGACCCTAGGATTATGACCTGAACTGAAGGCAGATACTTAATGGACTGAGCCACCCAGGTGCCCCTTGGACACAAGTTCTGTATCAGATATATGCTTTGTAAATACTTTGTCCCTATTTGGCTTGTCTTTTCATTCTTTTATCAGTGTCTTTCAAGAGCAAAAGTTTTAAATTTTGATGAAGTCTGTTTTATCAGTTTCCTCTTTAAAGGACTGTACTTTTGGTGTTATATATAAGAAATCTTTGTGTAACTCAAGATCACAGTGTTTTTTGCCCTGTTTTCATTTATAAGTTTTATAACTTTTTTCCTCATTTAATTGCAGTTTGCTTTATTGTGCTTCATAGTGCACTTTCAAGCAAGTCTATTGATTTTCCTTTTTTATTTTAGTTTTATGACTTTAAATTTTACATATAGGCTTATGATCCGTTTGGGTTTTTATATTATATGAGGTATGAATGAAAAAAACCCCATTTTTTCATATGGATATTGAATTGTTCCAGCTATTTGTTGAAGAATACTTTATGTATAATTTTTAGATTAACAAAATCTCTATCCTGGATCTTTCCATTTTATAGGTAAGAAAACAGGCTTGGAGAATTAAAGTGACTTGTGCAAGGCCACATAGCTCATTTTTGTTAGACCCAGGCCTTGAACTCATGTCTTCCAATTCTCAGTCCATTGATTTGTTCACTATATTGCCTTTTTGTTTTATCCTGGATTTTCAAGTACCTTGTTCTTGAGAATTATCTTTCTGCCTAGTTTTTAGAAGGAAGAACTGAGGCCTAAACAAGGACCATCCCTTTAGAGACCATATTGTGAGGTCTGTCACCTCTTGGAACTCATCCTCTATTATCCTCCCCTCACTTCCACTGCTTCAGTCTCCCTGCTATTCCTTGAATCCACCAGGCTTACTCCTTCTTCAGGGCCCTTGAACTTACTGTACCTTCTCCTTAGACTCTCTTCTCTCAGTTGTCCTCATGTCTTGCTTCTCCTTCAAGTCCTGGCTCAGCTGTCACTTCAGGGAAACCCACCTGAACCATACAGTTAAAATATCAAGCCCTTCCTTCAACCATCCACATCCCCCTTCCCCAAAGTATTCTGTAGTCAGGTTGTGAAGTCAAGTTCCATGGGGTGACAAGAGCTTTCCTGTGAGAATGATATGAAGGCTGTGGCTGAGTGAAGCAGCTGGAAAGTATTTTTCTACATGACCAGGGTTGAGGAAGGATACTAAAAGCAATTTGAAATCATCTCATGTTTTTCTCCTATCATTTCTAGGAACTTAGAGTTTTCCGTAGATTTTTCAGCCTAACTCTGATCTGTGGGTTAAGTCTGATGGATTTGAATTTCTGGAAGAGCAGGCTCCTCAGGGTTTATATATATATATATATATATATATATATATATATATTTAAAGATTTTATTTATTTATTTGACAGAGAGATCACAAGTAGGCAGAGAGGCAGGCAGAGAGAGGAGGAAGCAGGCTCCCTGCTTAGCAGAGAGCCCTATGCGGGCCTCCATCCCATGACCCTGAGATCATGACCTGAGCGGAAGGCAAGAGGCTTTAACCCACTGAGCCACCCAGGCGCCCTCCTCAGGGCTTATATTGGTGTCAGAGATTTTAATATTGCTGCTGTGTCTTTAGTCCCTTCTTGAGGCAGCCACTGTACATACCTTATCTTCAGTTCTCATAACAGTGCTGTAGGGATTACTCCCTCTCTTATGGGTAGTAGAACTTTAGGGCCACAGATGTGAATGAAGCTTGCTTGCATTCACACAGCTTGTATCTGGTAGGGTCACGATGTAAGTCGAAGGCTGGATGGCTCAAAACCTGAGCTTTTCCCATTATGCTTGGATAACGTGTTTCCCTTTCCTGCCCATCTCTCCCCACCTACAAACAATCTTGTAAGGTAACTACTGGAACATGAAGGTACAGAGGGAATGATATTCCAGTATCATCTCTGCATCTTTTCCAGAAATGAGGACAGTGGGAATCCCTTTCCATAGATGGCAGAACTGAGGCACAGAGAGATTATCATACTTAGGCTGCAAAGTAAGTCCATGGAAGAACTAAGATGAAAGTCCCAGGACTCCTGGCTTCCAGGGACATTGTTTTACAATCCTTGTCCCACCAACACCAGAGGCAATTTCATTGTGGGTCTTTTTTTTTTTTTTTTTTTAGAATTTTTATTTATTTATTTGACAGAAACACAGCTAGAGAGGGAAAAGGAGAAGCTGGCTTCCCGCCGAGCAGGGAGCCTGATGTGGGGCTTGATCCCAGGTCTCCAGGATCATGACCTGAGCTGAAGGCAGTCACTTAACCAACTGAGCCACTCAGGCACCCCTCATTGTGACTCTTAATGTATGAGCAAATGGATGCATCTTGTGGCCTTTCAGAGGGATGAGTAAACACTTAAGACCTTTGAGCTCTTTCCCTCTGTTGTTCTGTGGAGGAATTGGGGTTCCTCTATACAATGCTGTGGGTCTAGGTTCTACTGAATTACCGATTTGTAAGATATATCTCAGATTAATTTTTTTTAAAGATTTTATTTATTTGACAGAGAGAAACACAGCCAGAGAGGGAACACAAGCAGGGGGAGTGAGAGAGGGAGAAGCAGGTTTTCCGCCAAGCAGGGAGCCCGATGTGGGACTTGATCCCGGGTCTCCGGTATCATGACCTGAGCTGAAGGCAGTCGCTCAACCAACTGAGCCACCCAGGCGTCCCTCAGATTAATTCTACCAAGCTAGATGCATTGCATTTTTGTAGACTCCAAAATGATATATAATACCTGTTTCTGAGAGATCTTGTTTGAAGCTCTTCCAGGAGCAACTCTGAAATCTTGATTTTGTACTTTTCTGAATTCCTGGAATTCAGAGAGGAGGGGTGTTCTCCAGAAGACATAAGTGTAAGTTGGTTTTGTCTGAAAATTTTCAGAAAGTGTTCCTTGGTTATAGCAGGCATTATTTAGCTTATGCATGACCTTTTCTAGGAGCCTGTGATGCTACTGCTGCAGTTCTTCATCAGGTTGGGATGCCTGAGAGCATGCTTATTCTGCATAGTAAGATGAGTGGATACAATTTGGACACCCATTCCTCTGGAAGATTTGCACCTGAACAGAATGGCAGGGCCCAGTGGTACAGCAGACAGAGCTGTGGGTCAGTGTCAGTCAGGGATGCTGGGCTTCAGCTACAACTTTGCAAATTTCCCAATTTGTATAGTGTTTGTCAGTGATCATGTACCTCCTGGGTTTCCGAGGGGAGCTAAGGAACTAGATTCTGATGAAAAGGCATAGTCACACTCTGTCTCTTTCTAAACACATCATGATGTTGTAATTGTCTGGTGACTTACGGTCCCTCTCAAACAGTGCATTCCTCAAGAGCAAGGATTTAGTCTTACTGTTCTCTTCATCTCCAGTGTCTAGCAGGGAACTTGGAGGTACTTAGTGAATGATAATTGAATGATGAATGAAGGAAGATGGGATTTTAGATTAGAACGAAGAGGATTTACCACTGTGTAACTTCAGGCAACTTGCTTAACTAAAGACTTGCTTTAGTTGTAAACTGAAGAAACATTGTCTACCCGCAAGAATGTTTTTAAGATTAAATGAGTTAACAAGTGGAGAGACAAGATGAGTGATAGATGATGGCCCTTTGGACTGTGATTCAGTACAGAGCTTAGACCATAGAATCATGAAACAGTCGAGGGCATAACCAGCCTCATCTCTCCCTGGCTAAATCCTAATCATTCTTTAGAGCTCTGTTTAAAACTTATTTCTCCCCCCCTTTTTGTTTTTATTAAGGAAATTAGACTTCTTTTCTTTTGGTCAAAACTTGAATACATTTTTTTTCAGACTAATTGCTTGCAGTTTGAGACAAATACAGTTTTTTTTCTGCCAGCTATAACTTACTTTCTTTTTTTAAAAAATTATGTTAGTCATCATAAAATACATCATTAGTTTTTGATGTAGTGTTCAAGATTCATTGTTTACATATAACATTCAGTGCTCCATACATTATGTGCCTCCTTAATACCCATCACTAGGCTCCCCCATCCTCCCATCCCCCTCCCCTCTAAAACCTTCAGTTTGATTTCTGGAGTCCATTGTCTCTCATGGTTTGTCTCACCCTCTGATTCCCCCCTTTCATTTTTTCCCTTCCTTCTCCTAATGTCCTCCATGCTATTCCTTACGTTCCATAAATAAATTAAACTATATAATTGACTTCCTCTGCTTGACTTATTTCACTTAGCATAATCTCTAGCCCTGTCCGTGTTGATGCAAAAAATTGAGTATTCATCCTTTCTGATGGCTGAGTAATATTCCATTGTATATATGGACCACATCTTCTTTTTTAAAAATTTTATTTATTTACTTTATTTTTAAAAGTATTGTATTGATTTTTGTCATGATAGATGTACTCTTTAATCATCATCTCCTATTTACTCCATCCCCAAACCCACCTGCCCCTCGTAACCATCAATTTGTTCTCTATAGTTAAGAGTTTGTTTCTTGGTTTGCCTCTCTCTCTTTTTTTTTTCTTTGTTCATTTGTTTCTTAAGTTCACATATGAGTGAGATCATATGGTATTTGTCTTTCTTTGACTAAGCTATTTGGCTCATAATTATGTGCCCTGTCTCTATCCATGTTGTTGCAAATGGCAAAGTTTCATTCCTTTTTATGGCTGAGTAATATTCCATTATATATATCTACATCATCTTTATCCATTCATCTGTCAGTGTACACTTGGGCTGCTTCCATAGTTTGGCTATTGTAAATAATGCTGCAATAAACATAGGGTTGTGGTGCATGTGCTCCTTTGTATTTTGGGAAGAAATACCTCATAGTACAATTGGTGGATCAAAAGATAGTTCTATTTTAACTTTTTGGGGAACCTCTATACTGTTTTTCACAGTGGCTGGACCGGTTTGCATTCCTACCAGCAGTGACATGTGTTGCTTTTTCTCCACATCCTTGTCAATACTTATTGTTTCCTGTGTTGTTTAGCCATTCTCATAGGTGTGGGGTGATAGGTCATTGTAGCTTTGATTTGCATTTCCCTGATGTAGTGATGCTGAGCATCTTTTCATGTGTCTGATGGCCATTTGTAGGTTTTCTTTGGAGAAATGTCTATGTTGCCCATTTTTAAATTGAGTGGTTTTGGGGTGTTGAGTTATATCAGTTCTGTTTTTTTTTATAAGACTTTATTCATTTATTTGACAGAGAGATCACAAGTGGGCAAAGAGGCAGGCAGAGAGAGAGGAGGAAGCAGGTACCCCGAACAGCAGAGAACATGATGTGGGGCTCGATCCCAGGACCCTGAGATCATGACCTGAGCCAAAGGCAGAGGCTTTAACCCACTGAGCCACCCAGGCACCCTATATCAGTTCTTTATATATTTTGGATACTAACCCTTTATTGGATATGTCATTTGCAAATATCTTCTCCCATTTGGTAGGTTGCTTTTATTTTATTTTTTTTATTTTAATTTTATTTATTTATTTATTTATTTGTTTATTTAAAAGATTTTATTTATTTGACAGAGAGAAACACAGCCAGAGAGGGAACACAAGCAGGGGGAGTGAGAGAGGGAGAAGTAGGCTTCCCGCCGAGCAGGGAGCCCGATGTGGGGCTCGATCCCGGGTCTCCGGGATCATGACCTGAGCCGAAGGCAGTTGCCCAACCAACTGAGCCACCCAGGCGCCCCTAATTTTTATTTTTTAAAATAATTTATTTTATTTTATTTTTTCAGTGGACCACATCTTTATCCATTCATCTATTGAAGGATGTCTCATCTCTTTCCACGGTTTGGCTATTGTGGACATTGCTGCTAGAAACATTGGGGTGCATGTGGCCTTTCTTTTCACTAGATCTTTATCTTTGGGGTAAATACCCAGTAGTGCAACTGCTGGGTTGTAGGGTAGCTTAACTTTTTGAGGAACTTCCACACTCTTTTCCAAAGTGGCTATAGCAGTTTGCGTTTCCATCAACAATGTAAGAGGGCTCTCCTTTCTCCACATGCTCACCGACATTTGTAGTTTCTTGCCTTGTCAATTTTTGCCATTTCAGCTGGTGTAAAGTTGTATCTTACACCAGTTAAAAATTATTTCTTCCAGGAAGATTCCTTTATCTTTCTTTTGTTCCCATTCTTCCCAAGTGACATTAGTTTCTTCTGCTAAATGCCTTCATAATACTGTATTTTTCTGTTACAGTACTTGCCATAATTTACTTTTTAAAAAAGTATCATCTCAGTATTACTCAGCCATCAAAAAGAAAGAAGTCTTGCCATTTGCAATGATGTGGGTGGAACTAAAGGATATTATGCTAATTGAAAAAAGTCAGAAAGACAAATACTATATGATTTCACCTATATGTGGAATTTAAGAAGTAAAACAGATGAACATAGGACAAGGGAAGGGAAAATACAGTAAGATGAAAACAAGGAGGCAAACCATTAGAGACTCTTACCTCTAGGAAACTGAGGGTTGCTGGAGGGGAGGTGAGTAGGGATTGGCTAACTGGGTGATGGACATTAAGGAGGGCACGTGATGTAATGAGCAATGGGTATCATATGTAACTGATGAATCACTAAATTGTACACTGAAACTAATAATACACTCTGTGTTAACTAACTTGAATTTAAATAAATTAAAAAGTGTCATCTCTGATAGATTGTGATGAAAGCAGGGCATTATATCAGTCTTGCTCACGACTATATTTACTGACATTTTGATGCTTGTTAAATATTTATTGAATGAGTAATGCATTTTATAAATGAGAAACCTGAAGCTTAAGAAAGATAGTGATTTGTGCAAACTTTGAGCTAAACCCTTATCTCTTGACTTCTACCACAGCTGTAGAGTAGCTTGTAGGGTAGCTTAACTTTTTGAGGAACTTCCACACTGTTTTCCAAAGTGGCTATTTCAGTTTGCGTTCCCACCAACAATGTAAGAGGGCTCTCCTTTTTCCACATCCTCACCAACATTTGTTGTTTCTTTCCTTGTTACCAGTTAAAAATTACACCAGTTAAAAATTACACCAGTTAAAAATTATTTCTTCCAAGAAGATTCCTTTATCTTTCTTTTGTTCCCATTTTTCCCAAGTGACATTAGTTTCTTCTGCTAAATGCCTTCATAATACTGTATTTTTCTGTTACAGTACTTGCCATAATTTACTTTTTAAAAAAGTATCATCTCATGGTCAGGCACTTTGGGTTCTTAGGGTTTTTTTGTTTGTTTTGTGTTTTTGCTTTTTTGTTTGTTTTAATCTTTTTCTCTCCCATTTGAAAAAATTATAAAAATAATACATGTTTCTTGTAGAATATTTAGAAAATACAGATAAGCAAATAGGCAAAAAGAATGGGAGAGGAAGAGAGGTTAGAAGGCAAGATGAGACAAGAAAGAAAGAAGTGGCCATAGGTCACCCCAAAGTCCTGTCACCTGTACATAAATATTGTTAACATTTTGTAATCTTTTAGACATTTTTCTAGGTGTTCTGCACAATGTGCACGTACTTATGCCCCCCACCCACGTTTGTCTGTTTTGTTTTGTTTTTTTTGGTTTCTTTTGTTTATTTTTAAAAGATTTTATTTATTTACTTGACAGAAAGAAACACAGGTAGAGAGGGAACACAAGCAGGGAGAGTGGGAGAGGGAGAAAACAGGCTTCCCACAGAGCAGGGAGCCCAATACGGGACTCAATCCCGGGACCTTAGCCAAAGGCAGATGCTTAATGATTGAGCCACCCAGGCGCCCCTCTTTGTTTTGTTTTGTTTTATTTTTTTAAAGATTTATTTATTTGACAGAGAGAAACACAGATAGAGAGGGAACACAAGCAGGGGGAGTGAGAGAGGGAGAAGCAGGCTTCCTACCAAGCAGGGAGCCCGATGCGGGGCTCCATGCAGGGCTCCATGCAGCGGACTCAGGGATCATGACCTGAGACAAGGCAAACACTTAGTGACTGAGCCACACAGGTGCCCCTGTGTTTGTTTTTAAATTGAGACACTTTGCAGGAAGTAGAAAGGTGTAAAACTTGAATTACCAGGAGATGGCTGTCTTTTAACAGTGTCTGGGAGTCAAAGACTCCTGCTGTAAAAAACCAGAAGGCATCTTCTAGGATTCCAGGATGAAGAAGACTGCCTCCAAATCAATAACTGAATAACTTTTGTTTTTAGGTTCCATGTTCCCTTAATGGAGAGGAAGAATTTGACTCACCAAAAAGACGAAGTTCTGTCCTGATTTGGGATTTTATTTTTTTACTTTATTATTATCTTTTTTAGCATGTTCAGTTAGCCACCATACAGTACATCATTAGTTTTTGATGTAGTGTTCAATGATCATTAGATGCAACCCTCAGAAAGTCCAGAATCTCTCGTGGTTTGTCTATCTCTCTGATTTCTTCCCATTCAATTTTCCCTTCCTTCCCCTATTGTCCTCCGTGCTATTCCTTATGTTCCACATATGAGTGAAACCATAAAATTGTCTTTCTCTGCTTAACTTATTTTACTTATAATCATCCCCTCCATTTCCATCTATGCTGTTGCAAGTGGTGGGTATTCTTCCTTTATGATGGCTGAGTAATACTCCATTTTATATATGGACCACGTCTTTATCCATTTGTCTGTTGAAAGGCATCTTGGCTCCTTCCACTGTTTGGCTATTGTGGACATTGCTGCTAGAAATGTTGGGGTGCATGTGGCCCTTCTTCCACAGATCTTTATCTTTGGGGTAAATACCCAGTAGTGCAATTGGTGGTCACGGGTTTGCTCGGTTTTTAACTTTTTGAGGAACTTCCACACTGTTTTCCAAAGTGGCTATACCAGCTTGCTTTCCCACCAACAGTGCAAGAGGGTTCTCCTTTCTCCACATCCTCACCAAAGCTTGTTGTTTCCTGCCTTGTTAATTTTTGCCATTCTAACTGATGTAAGGTGGTATCTCAGTGTAGTTTTGATTTGAATTTCCCTGATGGCTAATGAGAATGAACATTTTTTTCATGTATCTGATAGCCATTTATATGTCCTCTTTGGAGAAGTGCCCTTTCTGTTCATATGTTCTGTCCATTTCTTGACTTGATTATTTGTTTTTTGTGTGTTGAGTTTGGGAAGTACTTTATAGATCTTGGATGCTAGCCTTTTATCTGTAATGTCATTTGCAAACATCTTCTTCCATTCTGTGAGTTGCCTCTTTAGTTTTGTTAACTGTTTCCTTTACTGTGCAGAAGTTTTTAATCTTGACAAAGTCCCTAAAGTTCATTTTTGCTTTTGTTTCCCTTGCCTTTGGAAACTTGTCTTGAAAGAAGTTGCTGTGGCTGATGACAAAGAGGTTACTGCCGATGTTCTCCTCTAGGATTTTGATAGATTTCCTGTCTCACGTTGAGGTCTTTCAACCATTTTGAGTTTATCTTTGTGTATAGTGTAAGAGAATGGTCCAGTTCATTCTTGTGTATGTAGCTGTCCACTTTTCCCAGCACCATTTATTGAAGAGACTATCTTTTTTCCATTGGATATTTTTTCCTGAATTGTCAAAGATTAGTTGACCATAGAGTTGAGGGTCCATTTCTGGAGTCTCTATTCTGTTCCACTGGTCTGTGTGTCTTTTTTTGTGCCAGTACCATGCTGTCTTGGTGATCACAGCTTTGGAATAGAGCTACAAGGCAGGCAAAATGATGCCCCCAGCTTTGATTTTCTTTTTCAATATTCCCTTTATGATTCAGGATCTTTCCTGGTTCCATACAAATTTTGGCATTGTTTGTTCTAGCTCTGTGAAAAATGCTGCCTTGGCCTTTTTTTTTTTTTAAAGATTTTATTTATTTGACAGAAACACAGCCAGAGAGGGGACACAAGCAAGGGGTGTGAGAGAGGAAGAAGCAGGCTTCCTACCGAGCAGAGAACCCGATGTGGGGCTCGATCCCGGGACTCTGGGATCATGACCTGAGCCGAAGGCAGTCACTTAACCAACTGAGCCACCCAGGCGCCCCTGCCTTGGCCTTTTATAGAGAGTCTGGGTTTTCTTCTGATGGAGTCATAATGGGGCCTACTTTCCAGGAGGCTGGTTGTCCTGAATGACTGGCCTTTGATTTCTTAAATTTGTTTGTCCAAGACCTACCAGCTTAGTTAATTGGAAGTTAATGAAGCATTTCCTTTCAGTCCTAGGGTCTGCCTAGTTAGGCAGTTACTCTTACTGGAGTTACTAGTTACTAGTTACTCTTACTGGAGTAACTGTTATTGGCAAATAACATTTGAGCCATGAGTAAGTACATTTTGCCCTTGGGCCTTCCCTGGAACCAAGGTGAGTTTGTTATTTGTCTTCTTGCCATTGCATATTTCTGAGCACTGGCTATTACAGTTCATATGGAAGTTTGGCATTCTGCTTCTTCAGGTATGGAGTCCAGGGAGTACAGGCCCCGTATACCATTCAGATCCACACACCACTTCCAAGGAAAGATTTGTTTCCTCAGAGTTATGCTCTTTCTACTGTTTGCAAATACTAATTGATCTCTCATTTTGTGCCAAAGGCTATAATTGACACTGGAGCCACTATGGTGAAGAAGACCCAGTCCCTGCCTTCAGAGAGCTCATGTCCTAGGAGCAGGCACACGTGTAAATAGGCCTTCGGGATTCTGCATGGTAGGGATGCACAGGGTGCCATAAGAACAGTGATAGGGGATCCTCACAGCCCTAAGATTTTGCAGTTCTTTGATATTACCATAATCCCTGTGTAATTAGGATTATGTCTTTCTACTCTAACTGGATAATTAATAAAACATAAGTTTGAAAGCATTCAGATATTCATTAGGTGAGTAATTACTGTCTAGCAGGTTTTTTAAGAAAGAATTTTAAAAATCTACATGTGTTAGGGATGCCTGGGTGACTCAGTCAGTTAATTGTCTGTCTTCAGCTCATGTCATGATCCCGGAGTCCTGGGATCAAGTCCCGCATCAGGTTTCTTGCTTAGCAGGAGGCCTGCTTCTCCCTCTGCTTCTGCCTGCTGCTCTCCATGTTTGTGCTGCCTTTGCCGTGACCCCTGACAAGTAGATAAATATCTGAAAAAAAAATCTATATGTATTAAATGTTTTTTCTTTACCAAGTCCTATCTTAAATACTGAGGTGGCAGTAGACTGCTGGTATAGGAGGAGTAATGGATGTAGGTTAAGGTCTCTGAAAGTTCTCAGTCCAGTTAGAAGAACACATTTATTTTTATTTTTTTAAAAGATTTTATTTATTTATTTGACAGATAGAAGGAGCACAAGCAGGGGAAGCAGCAGGCAGAGGGATAGGGAGAAACAGGCTCCTCATTGAGCAGATAGTCTGATGTAGGGCTCACTCTCAGGACCCTTGGGTCATTACCTGAGCCGAAGGCAGCTGATTAACGACTGAGCCACCCAGGTGCCCCAAAAGAACAGATTAAAAATAGAGAATCAGAATATCACGTTTTCCATTGCAGAGAAGTGCACACCATACACATTTAAACCACATCAGGGTATTCTTTATTTTGAATTATTTATATTGTTGATTCTTTCATTAGAGATTGTTTGGGTATTATTCTTGGGGGAATCTTTAGAAATAGGCAGAGGGAAAACTTAGGGGACTAAGGATGTCTAATATTTTTCCATTCTACTCTGGTGTACTGGACTGACACATTCATAATTGTTAATTTAGTAATTGAGAGTATAAGTATTTATTTATCTCGCTAATAGTCGTCTTTTCTGGAAACGATTACAGATATGAAACAGTACCTTCAGTCCAAAATGACTTGCAGTCAGGAGATGTAGGAGCGGAATTTTGGATTATCGACCAGAGGACATTGTGTTTCCAAGGCTATCTGGCAAACATCATGAGGTTCCAGTCTCAGATTGCTAGAAGGAAGAATACAGGTCCATTAGGCAAGTGAGGAAAGAAAGCCCTTTTTCATTCACCAGGTGGCTCAGCAGTAGACCAGACTGGTGTTCCAGACCCACAAATACTGCAAAACGGGAAGTTGACTTTACTGAAATCTTTCCTTGTTTGCTCTCAAAAAAGAGTGTTACCTCTGTTGGGCCCCTACAACTCTTGGTTTATACTTCGATCATACTTTCTTTTCTTTTCTTTTTTTTTTTTTACTTCTTACTATTTTTTATTCAATAATACATTATAACTTGAAAATTTACTTTTTAAAAATGTATTCTTACTGAAATACAATTAATATACAGTGTTATATTAGTTTCAGGTGTACAATATAATGATTTAACAGTTTTATAGGTTACTTAGTGCTTATCATGATAAGTATACTCTTTTTTTCATAGTACAAAGAAACCAGAAATACATTTATTGAGGGATGAACATTTGCTTTCACATAATTGTTAGAATTATCTAAATTTCTTATATGTGTATATTTTAAATTTTATAAATAATAAATTTATTTTTAAAATTCTAGTATAATTAACATTACTATTACATTAATATTCAAGTGTGTAATATCGTGATTCAAGAATTCTGTATATTACTTAGTGCTTATTACAATAAGTATACTCTTTTTTTTTTTTTAAGATTTTATTTATTTGACAGAGAGAAACACAGCCAGAGAGGGAACACAAGCAGGGGGAGTGAGAGAGGGAGAAGCAGGCTTCCCGCCGAGCAGGGAGCCCGATGTGGGACTCGATCCCGGGTCTCCAGGATCATGACCTGAGCCGAAGGCAGTTGCTTAACCAACTGAGCCATCCAGGCGCTCCACAATAAGTATACTCTTAATCCCTTTTATTTATTTCACTCATCCCCCCACCTACCTCCTCTCTGGTAACCAATAATTTGTTCTCTATTTGTAAGAGTCTAGGGTTTTTTTTGGTTTATTTCTTTTATTCTTTGTTCATTTGTTTTGCCTCTTAAATTTCACATGTGAGTGAAATCATGTGATGTTTATTTCACTTAGCATTATACATAACCTCTAGGTCCATCTATGTTGCAAATGGCAAGATCTCATGTTTTTAAAAAGATTTTATTTATTTAGGGGTGCCTGGGTGGCTCAGTTGGTTGGGCGACTACTTTCGGCTCAGGTCATGATCCTGGAGACCCGGGATCAAGCCCCACATTGGGCTTCCTGCTTGGCGGGAAGCCTGCTTCTCCCTCTCTCAGTCCCCCTGCTTGTGTTCCCTCTCTAGCTGTGTTTCTCTCTGTCAAATAAATAAATAAAATCTTTATAGAAAAAAGATTTTATTTATTTAAGAGAGAGCGAAGGTGAGAGAGATTATAGAGGCAGAGGGAGAAGGAGATTTGCCGCTGAGTGGAGAGCCTGATATAGGGCTCCATCCCATGACCTGAGCCAAAGGCAGACGCCAGACTGTCTGAGCTACCCAGGCGCCTCAAGAGCACATTCTTTTTTATGGCTGAGTAATAGTCCATTGTACATATATACCACATCTTTATCCATTAATCTATAGACAGACACTTGGTTGCTTCCATATCTTGGCTATTGTAAATAATGCTGCAATAAACATAGGGGTGCATAAGTCTTTCTGAATTAGCATTTTTGTTTTCCTTGGGTGAATACCCAGTAGTGGAGTTACTGGATTGTATGGTAATTCTCTTTTTAATTTTTGGAGGAATTTCCATACTGTTTTCCACAATGGCTGCACCAAGTTCCATTTTCACTAACAGTGCATGAGGGTTCCTTTTTCTCTACATCCTCATTAACACTTGATATTTCTTGTCTCTTTGATTCTAGGTGTTTTGATAGGTATGCGGTGATATCTCATTATGGTTTTGATTTGCATTTCCCTGTCCATCATCCCTTCTTAAGTAACTGCTTATAGACCTGTCCTGTCCTACTTACAGAACGTAAGGCCTTTAAGGAGAAAGGTATGCATTAAAAAGTACATTTACTTCACTACTTTTTTTGAGGTAAAAATAACCACAGGAAAAATTATTATTGATAGTTATACATTAATGTGGCTTTCATTTCATTAAAGCTCAAGATAAATTTAGAAGAAAGACAAAGCAGTTTAGTAGAAGGAAATAACTCTTAGCACAGGGCCAGAAATACCACCAGAACAGTTAATCATAGGGTGGTGGCGGTCAAGGTTTAGAGGAGCCTGAACGCATGTGTGTGGATGAAGGGAGGGGGTGATGCCAGTGTTTGATGAAAGCCTTTTCTTGCTTTTAGTGGTTTGGTTAGAATCTTTAGTAGTGGAAATTAGAATCAGTGTGACTTTACCAAGTAACTAAAATAACCTATTAGATCTTAATTATGGGACTAACCACTGTCTGTCAGAAAAGATGCGTAGGGGCGCCTGGGTGGCTCAGTTGGTTAAGCGACTGCCTTCTGCTCAGGTCATGATCCTGGAGACTGGGGATTGAGCTCTGCATCAGTTTCCCTGCTCCGTGGGAAGCCTGCTTCTCCCTCTCTCACTTTTCCTACTTGTGTTCGTTCCTTCTCTAGCATGTTTCTCTCTGTCAAATAAATAAAATCTTAAAAAAAAAAAATTCTAAGCTGCGGTATTTGAGGTTGGTTTTTAGGCAAGAGCTTTTACTTGCAGCTAATGCTGTGAAACTGTTACATTTTATTTCATTTGGGTGTCTTGTTGTGTTTTTGTTCTTTTTTTTTTTTTCCAAATGGTAGACTAGAAATCCTAAGGAAAAAGGAAAGATGGAGAGGGAAGAAGGGGGAAGGAGAGGGAGAGAGAGAGGGAAGAAATTTTTCAGGAGGGGAAAACATAAAGGCTAACATGCAAGAAAAAAATACAATAGGAAAATCACAGATATTCAGAGAAACATTACCTTTGATTCAAAAGAAAGAAGATATAGTTACATTTTTAACAGACACATAAGCTCAAGTGCAATAGTATAAAGGGGATTTATCCAGGGAAGAGATAAAGCTGGTCAAGATTTAGTAGAAATCCCTGATCTAATGGCAGTTAAACACTAGCATAGTACTCTTTTTTGAAATGGTCTAGCTGATTCTTCTATTTGACACTGTGGGGATGAGTGGTATTTTATAAGTTTAAGTCATGAGATTTATGAGAGGTTTAAAAAAATCTGGAGCTAATTATAAAAGTGCTACTGATGAAGTCCCTCAGACCCAATAATAGATGCATCACAACCCCTATTTAATATACATAGAGAATTTGGGATATAAAAGTCATTTCATACTTAAAGGTCCATATACATTGGCCATTAATAAGTTAGTTAATGTGGGGGCACCTGGGTGGCTTAGTCAGTTGAGTGTCCGAGTCTTGGTTTCGGCTTAGATCATGATCTCAGGGTTGTGGGATTGAGCTCTGCAAGGGTTCCCTGCCCAGTGGGGAGTCTGCTTAAGATTTTCTCTCTTTCTCTCTCTCTCTGTCTCTGCCCATTCTCTCTCTCTCTCAAATAAATAACTAAATCTTAAAAAAAAATAAGTTAATGTGATTTCTACCATCACTGTAGTACTAAAGAATTTGTGGTCATTTCTAGTGGTGCAAGTGATTGTTAGTGAAGTAAATGTACTGTTACCATAACTAGAGAATCAGATTCAAGCATGGGGGTAATTATAATTATAATACTTAGTTTTAATGTACAGTTAAAGCTTATTCCTTCAACTTCTAGTCCAAACTTATTTTGTTGTGTAATTAATAAATTATGATGGGGGCTTTCTGGCTTTGCTAATTAATTTAATGGTTACTTGATTGAAAGTTACAGTTCCCAAATATGAAAAAGAAGTTTCTTTAATACTAAAGTGGGATAGCAGTGCTTCTACTAGGCATATTGTCAATAATAACTTCCGTGGGTGTTCCGATGAATAACAGCATCTGGGAAGCTTGTTTCCCAGCCAGCAGGGCTGCTTGCTTCTGTGGCTTTCTCACTGTTATTCTTTGCCCTAGATGACAGTAGCTAGGTTGAATTATTAAGAGTTCTTTTCCTAAGAGAAAAGGGCAGGTGTGTGTGCACGTGTGTGTTTTGGGGCTGAAACATGGCACAGAAAGGTCTGGCCTAAAGCAAAACTCAGTGTAGTGTAAAGTTGCTCTCTTTTTTTGGTTTTGGATTCTTTTTTGTGCATTTTGCCCTATAGCCAGCCATTATCTCTCTATCTTTCATTCAGGAACATGTTTACCATTGTTAATAATATTTATATACCTGTTGATGCAAGAGTCTGCCTTAATGGTCCCTTGGATTCATATGTGTGCATAGTGGAAAGGGCAGTATTTTCTGTATCTGTCCTGAGAGGCAAAGCACCAGCAATGGTAAATAAGCACTACCAGGTCCTTCTGGAAATTTTTGTTGAGAAAACCATAAAATAGAGGATTTATGCATGTGGAAACCATAGCAATCAAGTGGCAAATTACAAATACCAGGTCATGGTCACAGTTCATCAGCACCTCATGACACCCATCAAAACTAACATTGAGGATGTTCAAGGGTAACCAGCGGGCTCCAAAGGTCACTACAGTAGAGATCAACATTGTGTTGATCCTCTTGTTCTTGCTTAGCTGGCTTTCAGTTTCCCTCTTACTGTCTTCCTTCTCATTTCTCCTGTGGAGGCAGATAATAAGTCTTCAAGTAGTAGATGAGGATGAAGCTCAGAGGGACACAGTACTGGACCATAAACATGAGGTGGTAAAGGTGAGCTGCTTCATTTTGGTGGGCCAGGTCTCTCTGCCGGCCATACCATGAGTGCAGAGGTCACTGGGGAAAGAGGTTCTGGAAAGGCTCATTTGGTGGGTGGTAGTACAAGAAGAAGGGCATAGACAGTAGAAGAGAAAACAGGCAGATGTAATATCCCAGTAGGCATGAGGTACACTGGGTTTCCAGCCATAGGTGTTCGCAGTCATCTGAAACCTTTCTTTTTTTTTCTTTTCAAGATTAATTTGATATGTTGGCTAACTGAATTTAAATTAAAAAAATAAATGTGAAAAAAAAGATTTATTTACTTTTTGAGAGAGAGAGATAGTAAGGACAGAGAGAGAATCTCAAGTAGACTCTGCCCATGCTGAGCAGGGTACCTGATGCAAGGCCTGATCCCACAACACCGAGATTATGACCTGAGCTGAAATCAAGAGTTGGACACTTAGCCCACTGAGCAACCCAGGCACGCCAGTGGAAACCTTTCAATAGCAATGAACACAAGTGAGTATTGTGGACAAAGATGGAGGCACTCTGCACATAAGAGCTGAGTTTACACAGGGTATCCCCAAATATCCAGTGGCCCATCAGAGTGTGGATGACCATAAAAGGTATGCACATGACATATATCAAGATGTCAGAGGAGGAGACCTTGGAAGTCACTATGTTGATGATGTTCTGAGCTTCTCTCTGCTTCTTAAAGATGATAGTGATGAGAGAAAGGTTTCCGAAAAGGCCCACTCTTCAGACCACAGTATAGACTATGAAGAATAGGAGCAAGGCTAGAGAAGGGGGTCAGTGGGCCTCAACGTAGAGAAATGCAGCATTGTTGTTTTCTAGCATTGGTTTTATTAGATGCTGGATAGTTTAGAGAAAGTTCCATTATGTTAGTGTTGTAAGGAGAGCTTTTCTAAGCTTATTTTGGCCATCAGTTCTTGGGAAACAGTTTGATTCTGAGGCTTCCAGTGAATAATTAGTAGGGTTTAATCTTCCTTGATCTTTATCTGTGTTCAGTGGAAATACACCAGTGACTTGAGTATTGGCCTGAGATCCTAAAAAATTAAAGAGAACCCAGAATATTAGTGCGAGTTCTTAACAACCTGGACAAGTCTGTAGTGGAACGGGGTCCCTGATAGGACATAGAAAGATAGGTCTCCTTGCCCTCCTCTCACCTCAGGATGCTTTATTTGTCCCAGAAGTATAGTCTTTAGAGCTAATAAGGAAGGGAATGTGATAGCATTCTGTTACTGTATAAGGTTGCCCAAATATGTTTCCATTCCTGTCGCCTTCTGTGTTTTGTGTGTGTTTGTGTGTGTCCGTGTGTCTGCCCTCTGCGGAGGCCAGAGTATGATGTTTGGTTTGGAGTTGGGTTTCAATTGGAGCATCACTGTTTGGCGTCTGTCTGACTTTGACACAAGTCATTTACCCTTCCTGCTTAGTGTTGTTGTTGTTGTTGTTGTTGTTGTTGTTGTTTTTAAGTAGGCTCTATGCCCAACGTGGAGCACAATGTGGGGTTTGAACTCATGACCCTGAGATCAAGACCTGAGCTGAGACCAAGGTCAGACACTTAACTAACTGAGCCACCTAGGTGCCTCTTCCTGCTCAGTTTTCTTATCTGTAAAATGGGGATAAACAGTATCCGAGTTGTTGTGAGGATTAAATGAGATCGTGCAACTGAATTTGTCCCTTAACCCCAATGTAGAGCACATAGTAGTGTTGAGTATTTATGTCCTGAATAAAATTTGTCAGCTTCACTGCCCTGAGCTAGTCTATAGCCTTTAGTCTGGAGACTAGAATCATAGATAATGCCTGCTATGGAGTAGTGTATGCTGTCTACTCTTTGTACTAGTCATACTCTCTGGGACTGAAGGCATACTCTGCACAGGGAGTTTTTGGGTACAATGCTCAGATTCTGAAGATCCAGGCGAGGAAGCCACTTCTCAGAATTAACTTTATTTAGGAAGCATTCCAGTTCTCGCTTCCTCTGGGTCTCTGGGTCTCTTCCTCTGGCTTCCAGAGGAGAGGGGAGCCCTGATCCTGGCCTAGGGTGGTTATATTCAGTGGAATTATTCAGACCAGAATATACAAGAGGCATGATGAACTCCCCACCACTTTAAGTGCTGAGATTTCTGGCCCAAAGAGGACACATTGAAAGAAGGCAAAGGGAAAAAAATAACCCCTCATCTTGGTCCATTCTTTAGGAATTTGAGGAAAACAGCATCAATAACCTTTATAAAGGAAGCTGTTTGAAATTACCCTGCCTATTCTTGCATCCTGTCTGAGTTCAAAGTCTTAGCAGATTCTTTTTGGAAAGAAAGCACCTTAAGAATACTTGTTATGTCTGTCGCAGTTTTAGCAATAGATATTTCAATGAGGAACACCAGAAAAATATCAGAGATGGATAGCAACTGTTAATTAAGACAGTGTATTTTGTGGGCGCCTGGGTGGCTCAGTGGGTTAAAGCCTCTGCCTTCAGCTCAGGTCATGATTTCAGGATCCTGGGATCGAGGCCCGCATTGGGCTCTCTGCTCAGTAGGGAGCCTGCTTCCTCCTCTCTCTTTGACTACTTGTGATCTCTCTCTCTGTCAATAAATAAATAAAATCTTAAAAAAAAAAAAAGACAGTGTATTTTGTAAAGAAAGACCCAAGGAACTGATCTGTGGCTCAGATATGATGTGGTGACAAGTAGAGAGGGTGAAATTGATCAACAGTGGTATTGACATGGTTTAAGGCTTGCATGATTCAGGGATTCAGCAGACCTAGAGTTCACAGATTCTGGCTGAAGGGGAATGTGAAGACAGATCTAAGCTCTTTATGACAGTCAGTGGACTACATCTGTAGATGATACCAGAAAGCTTTGATTAAGATAACTTCTCCTAAGCAAGGTTTACCTGGAGGATGAAAGGCAAGAAAATGAAGTAGGCGATAATTTTACACACAGGTGTGCGTGTCTGCTGGAGTGAGTGCTGGACTTCCTATCAGGAGACATGTTCTGCTGCTAACTAACAAGCTCTTTGATCTTGGGCAAGTCACTCAGCTTCTCTGGGCCTCAGTTTCTTCATCTGCCTATGAAACAAAAAAATGGCCTCTCCACTGCACACACTTTGGTTTAAGGGCTAATGAAATAAAACATCCTTTAAACTGTTAAACATTATACAAATTCACATGCTCATTATTGTGTTGCTGTTACACTTGTTGAATGTTTCAGACAGAATTGATCTAATGCCCATCCTCTAGAGGGCTATAAGTGCTTTCCTATCTGCTGTACTATTTATTTCCCCAATATCACGTTTGCTGGAAAAAGGTGGGATGTTATATTTTCATTTCATGGATGGAAACCAAAGTACAGAAAGGTCTAGGGGCTTAGCTTAAGCCAGAGAAGACCAGCAAAATCTTGTGCTTGTTTTCTTCCCACAGGAAAGGAAAGCTTCCTATGAATCCTTCAGAGAAGGGTCTGAATAACAGTTTCCTTTTTACCAATGTGGAAATTCACACAATTTTGTAGAGTTCCTAGCAGATTGGTAACAGAGATGGGAATACACCTAGGGAATCCGTGTGTTGCCTGTTCTGGTTGATCTGGGTTGTCTGGACTGAGCGAGTGGGAATTACTCACCACCCTGCAGCAGCTGCTCTGAAGCTATCTAACTGTGTGTTGATTAGTAGCAAAATGCAAATTAACTCCCCAGTCTATAAGTTCCTATAGAAGCTTGAAGCTCAGAAAAGCTAGAACTAGTTCAGATGGGCCTCATCTGGGAGGATTTCAAAGGGGAGTGCTGGAATTACATTATCCATTGCTCTCTATACAAGATGGAGAAGATTAACAGGAAAATCTCCAGTATGGATGTTAAGTGTCAATGTGGGCTTCACATTTCACATAATGGGTAACTATTAAGTTAAAGTATTTAAGTCCTGCATATCTGGAAGCAAAATAATGCTAAGCTTTGATGCATAAAAAAATTCTTGGGATTCATTTCCATTTTAGGGAGGTTCATCTTTGGCTTGTTTGGTTGGAAATGACCCAGAGATGTGAAATCTCAAATTACCAAGTCACATTTTGCCCAAAAGTATGAGTAGGATATGGCAGAGGTTGTTAATCTTCAACCCCCAACTTGACTGTATTTGGTTCATGAAGCATGTGCCTTGAACTGACTCCATGTATGCCTTTTCATGCTGAAATACAACATTACACAGTTTTGATAGTTTTGTGTTTAAAGGTTTTAGGATGAACAACGTAAGAGCATTATTCTGCCAAAGTATCTCTATGCACTTTTATTTCTGTATCTTATTTTTTTTTAAATTAGCGTATCTTTTTCTCTTTTTAAAAAAATTTTTTTTGCAGATTAAAAAAACACATTTATTTATTTATTTACCAGAGAGAGAGAGCGCAAGAGGGTGAACACAAGCAAGGAGAACAATAGGCAGAGGGAGGCAGAAGCAGGCTCCCTGCTGAGCAAGGAGCCTCACGTGGGACTCAGTCCCACGACCCTGGGATGATGACCTGAGCCAAAGGCAAACACTTAACCACTGAGCCACACAGGCATCCCTGTCTTTTTCTCTCTTCATACAACTCTTATTTTTTGGTGGGGGTTTGGGAATTCATGTGTGCCTGCCCCTTGATTGCTGTGCTTTCTCCTTACCTTTTATTGTCTTCCTCTTGTGGTGCCTGTTGCAATGTCTTCTCTCTTTCCCCCTTTCCCTTAATTGTTCATAACACAGAAAAATTGAAGCATACTTTAGACTTTCTGTTATATTTCATTTGGTACTATGGTACTCTTGACCTGGAAAAGACACTCCAGGTGTTCTAATAGACCCCTCTCATTCCACACTTGTTGGTTGCAGTTTTGCAATTAATTACTGGCAGAACAGGGACCAGAGCCCAAGTCTCTGGCTCTCAGATTTCCATGCTCTTTCCACTATTATCTGCTGCTTCCTGTTTTATATTTATTTTTTCTTTTCTTTTCTTTTTTTTTTTTTAAGGGAGGGTTTTCTTGTGTGTCTGTGTGTTTTTTAAGATTTTATTTATTTGACAGAGAGAGGTACAGCACGAGAAGGAACACAGGCAGGGGTAGTGGGAGAGGGAGAAGCAGGCTTTAGGCCCAGCAGGGAGCCCGATGAGGTGCTCTATCCTAGGACACTGGGATCATGACCTGAGCCAAAGGCAGATGCTTAATGACTGAGCCACCCAGCTGCCCCTCTTTTCTTTTTTCTTTTCCCTTCCCTTCCCCCACCCCTTCCCTTTCCTCTACTCTTCCCCCTTCCCTTCCCTTCCCCTTCCTCTCCCTTCCCCTTCCCTTCCTCTTTCCTTTTCCTTCCCTCCCTTCCTCTTCCATTCCCTTCCCTTCCTCTCTCCCTTCCCTTCCTCTCTCCTTTCCCTTCTCTTCCCTTCCCTTCCCTTCCTTTCCCCTTCTCCTTCTCCTTCCCTTTCTCCTTCCCCTTCCCTTCCTCCCTTCTTCCCTCCCTCCCTTCCTCTGTAGCTTCCCCGCACAAGGTGGGGCTCACTGTGGGGCTTGGATTCACGACCCTGAGATCAAGACCTGAGCTGAGATCAAGAGTTGGATGTTTGACCAACTGAGCCACTCAGGCACACCTGTTTTATATTTCTTTTTTT
>PITA01019749.1:0-36687 GCA_004023965.1 Spilogale gracilis
ATTTGCAGAAACCATCTGTTGCTCAGGACATGCCTGCCTGTGATCAATCAGTCTATAGGTTAGGATATAATTGGCACATCCTGCTTTATTGTATGGACCCTTCAAAGAAATAGGCACGTCCCATTTCATTGTATGAGACCCTCAAAGGCACAAGGCCCATCCTGTTTTTGTAGAGACCCTCAAGATATGTCCTGTTTTTACAAAGACCCTCAAAAAACACTATTGTTACTATTGTCACTCATGATTGATGATCCAGCACTTAAAAAAACTCTTTGATAATATGGTTTTCATCTGAAAAAAATATGTAACTTTCTGCTATAAATAAAGAACCCTGAGAACAGTGTTTTCAGGAGATGCCTACATGAAGTTTGGTCTCCTCATTTTCGCCGACTCCTTCCTCACTCTCGGACCCTAACTGTTGCTGGGGCTGGCTCCCGGCAATTCAGCAATTTTTTATAAGTATCTACATTGTGTCCCAAGTACTGTGTTAAATGTCAAGGATACAATGAGTGAACAAGTCAGATATGACTTGCTATTTCTGCTCTCAAGGAATTTACAGCCAGCTGGCAATAAACAAGCAAGTAACAATGTACAATATGTACGTGCTATTTTGGGGGAAGCATCTATTTTAAGAATCGATGATTTGGTAGCCAGTCCACATGTGATGTCTGCCAAGGAAGTGGTATTTAATATCATAATATCTGGCTATAAGTATAAAAACGAAGAGAAGGAAAAGAAGCAAAATGATCCTAATCAAACTTCCATTTCTCCAAATATTGCTACATCTTTCCAGATGGGCAAAATCTACTGCCAGATGCAAGCTGAAGTGACTCTGGGATCAAGTTCTTTTCATTCACTCAACAATAAGCTAGTGAGCAACATCAGCAAAAGAATGAGGAAGAAAATATAAGCACCGTGGTTTGTTTTGTTTTGTTTTAAATATTTTATTTTTTTGACAGAGAGAAACACAGCCAGAGAGGGAACACAAGCAGGAGGAGTGAGAGAGGGAGAAGCAGGCTTCCAGCCGAGCAGGAAGCCTGATGTGGGGCTCAATCCCGGGTCTCCGGGATCATGACCTGAGCCAAAGGCAGTCGCTCAACCAACTGAGCCACCCAGGTGCCCCGTAAGCACCATGTTTTTAAAATTATACATTAACTACCTGCATGGGAACCCAGTGAATTCTACATGCTCCCAAATAATCCTACATGGTTTTAAACTTCTAAGGAAATGTCAGAATCTTCCCAAAGAACATGCTGTCTAACCAGGTTAGAGTGATTCATTAAAAAAAGAGAAGACAAATCAATGAAAAAACGTTCAAGGAAGCTTACAGTAAAATTTCACCAAAATAGTCAAAGATGACAATCCCAATAAGAACTAAATAATATAGGAAGGAAATTCACTAAATTAGAAAACCTGAGCAGTGCAGAGAAAAATCTGTTTAACCCACTTCCGGGCACCCAATGTGAAAAGGGAAACACGTTAAATTGTTCTTCTTAGCCTATTTTATCATTACTAGAGACAAATCTTTTCCTAAATATCAAAAGTAATCCCAAATCCATTAGAAAACAACAACACAACAACAAAACATATGTGACGAGCTGCAGAATAGAGAGCAGAATATATAATGTGGAGGGCGTTGCAAGCTCACGCATGATTCTAGCAGGAACAGGACTACAGCTACTCCTACTCATACATTTAGTTGTGAGACCCAGAGCAATACTTGAAGGAATCAAACAACCAGTCTAATTAGAGGAAGGCTTTTTTAGCATCTGGGGGTTGGAAAGCAGAATACTACCATGACCACGACTGCCCACTGACTTGGGGGTGAGGAAAAGGTGTTGGTGGAGGGAGTTGTGAGCAGGGTTTCAGGGCCTTGACCACAAGAGAAAGGGGTTATATTATCACCATCATCATTACCTTATATTGACAATAGCCATCATTTACAGGATTTTACTAAGTGCTAGGCACTAAGTGCTTTCCACACTCACAACCCAGCCTTCCCCTAATATTTGAGGGGCCTGGGGCAAAAGTACAAACAGGGAACCCATCTAAAATAAGACTAAATAGGCAAACATTATAAATCAGACTAACAAGCTGTTAAAAATGTGTTTATCTCCTACCTTCACAAATATACTTTCATTGTGACTTGGAAAGCCAGATTCAAATTTAAAATTCTTAGACTCCTCTATGCGGCACTTGGGTGGCTCCGTCAGGTAAGCATTCAACTCTTGATCTCAGCTCAGGTCTTGACCTTAGGATCATGAGTTCAAGCCGCATGTTGGGGCTTAAAAAAATAAAAATAAATAAAATAAAATCCTGGGAACCATTTCAATGTCATGCTGGAATATGGCAGTTCAGGAAAAGACGGGCCATGGAGCACCCTCTTTTTTTCCTACTCTTCCCAACTCCAATCCTCACCCTGAGGGACCTCATATTCATGGGCGTGGCCCCTTCAAGCCCATGTGTAATGTCAACACTGCCCTTTGCCCGTTTCTACAGTCTGGAAATGCATACATCTCTGACGCAATCTCTGCTCTAGGGAGAACTGACCTTGGCACCCGAATCAGTTCTGGGCCATATAGACCATGGAAGAACGATCATTAACTAATCAGGAAATTTCGGCTTCAGGCATGAGTGGTGTGTTCTAGAAGTGGGGAAGAGCGTCATCCACTTGAAGGGTGCAATTCCTTAGCCATCGGGACTCCTTACCCCATAGAAAGAGGAGAGGGCCAGTTACGTAATTATGGGGATCCAGTGCAAAATGAAAATGCAGGACCCTTTGTTCAAGCAGCAGTAAATAATGGTATTAAAGCTACCAAAATACAAAGCTTTTTTCTTTTCCTCTAGACAAGTTCTTTCTCAGCTTATCCTTGTGTTTTAGTTATTTAAAGTTGTTCTAAATAAAGATAAATCACAATTTAAAGTGGTTATATGACTTTACTATTCATCTTTCTATTACAATGGGAGTCCTAAATGCAAATACAAGAACATGTAGCTTGTGTGAGGAACACACACAATCTGTATTTTGTAGCTTGGACATGCATGTATATTTCATTCTTGCCAGAATGGTGAAAACAGTGCACAAAACCAACTCAAGTTTTTTTTTATTTCACATCGTGTTATATGTTCTCTGCATTTAGCTTCCATGTGAGTAAGGAGGACTGAAAGAAAAAGGAACTATGGCTGGCCCTATTTTTCCCTTTCCTCATATACCATCACTTTCAACATAAGTAGTTGGCTAACAAAGGGAAGTAAGAAAAATAAGAAAAAATACAAGACAACTTCTTTGTTGTTTGTATTTCTTAGATTATCATTGCCTTATTGTTCAAAGAAAGTTCTGGGTTGAACTGAAAGCTCAGCCTCTCACAGCTGTCAGTGAGACACTTACTCAGTTGTAGACATGGCATGTTCACCTGGTCTCCCTGAACTCCAACGCATTGTGTCCACCCAGGATTCTGTGTTTATGGGACATCATGAATGCTTTATGCAAAGAGGTGGCAAGGAATGGCAGATGCACATAGTGCATGTATTTCCTCTACTTAAATGCATGACTTCATTTACAAAACACAAGCTCAAAGACAAAATTAATAAGGATTTCAAGACAACTACAGCAAAGCATTAAAACAAACACAGGACTTTTCTGATTAGAGGGTCATATGTGACTACACAGATCATGTCTGTGAAGCCAGACCTGGGAGAGACACAACCATCAAGAACTGGAGCAGGGAACTCTAAAAGGAAGAAATGTCATCTCAAAAGGCTATATAGGGGCACCTGGGTGGCTCAGTCTATTGGGCACCTGACTCTTGATTTCGGCTCAGGTTATGATCTCAGGGTCATGATATGGAGCCTGTGTTAGGCTCTGTGCTGGGGATGCTTAAGATTCTCTATCTCCCTTTTCCTCTTCTCTTCCACCCTCAATCCACTTCCACTATCTCAAGGAAGGAAGGAAGGAAGGAAGGAAGGAAGGAAGGAAGGAAGGAAGGAAGGAAGGAAGGAAGGAAGAGCTATACGATGGGCAACTATGACTTGGAGTTAAATAATAAGCTGCCTGAAACAATTAGTAAGTGACTTTAGTAGTATTTAAGCACATTAGGTTGAAATCCGGACACCAGCCTCTTTAATCAGCTTACCTTAGTCCCTCATGAAATAGACACTTAGTTGTGTGAACTGGATCAACACTGTGTAAGTCTCATATTTTCAGATGTTCTTTTTCCCAGTTAGCCAAGAATTTCCAGGTTGATTCATTGGCAGAGTGGCTCCAGCAACATAGTTGCAATGATACTATTGTTATACCTAAAACATTAGCTTGATGAAGAAAGAGGAGGCAAGTGACTTTCCTTAGTAGTAATAATTAGAATACATGGAATAATAAGAATAACAAAAATACTTACTATTATTTAGTACTAATAATGAGAATAGCAAACATGTATTTAGCACTTACTATGTGCTAGGTACTATTCTTTTTTTTTTTTTTTTTAAGATTTTATTTATTTGACAGAGAGAAACACAGCCAGAGAGGGAACACAAGCAGGGGGAGTGAGAGAGGGAGAAGCAGGCTTCCCGCCGAGCAGGGAGCCCGATGTGGGACTCGATCCCGGGTCTCTGGGATCATGACCTGAGCCAAAGGCAGTCGCTTAACCAACTGAGCCACCCAGGCACCCCTGCTAGGTACTATTCTAAGAGCTTTGGTTTGTTATTTCATTGACTTTGCAGAAACTTTATGAGGTTGGTAATATTATTATGCACATTTTACAAATGAAGACACAGAGACTGAGTGGCCCAACAAATTGAGCATGGTCATGTTACGGAACACAGACTGGATCATGCCCAAAAAAACCAAGTGGCACTCAGAGACCTTGGAGGATCGGAGGTTTATTCCACACCAGCGAGCCCAGAAGAGAGTAATCTCTCAAGGTCTGAGCCCCGAGCATAAACTTCCATATCTGTGCCACTCTTGCAGCTGCAGCCAGTGGGGCTAGGGGAAAGCCTGGAATGGCCCTGGGGCTGGGCCTGGGATTCCCCTGCTGGACTGGTCAGCCACCTCAGAACACAGATTTTCCTGATCAGTCACACAATAGTTAGTAACAAAGTAGGCATTTGGAACCCAGGCAGTTCTGCTCTTTTGAATCATTTTTCTCTTTTCGTAGATCCATCTCTATATTAGTGAGGTCTGTTTGCAGACAGGTGGAACTAAAGCCACTGACCCAGACAACATGATCAGTAAATATCTCAAGAATAACTGTACAAGGAACTTTAACAGCATTTTATCTGACATAACTAAAATCTCATGTTAACCAGTTTTTCATGCATCTTATTTTTCAGAAAATAATTTTTTAAAAGATTTTATTTATTTGATGGAGAGAAACACAGCTAGAGAGGGGACATAAGCGGGGGAGTGAGAGAGGGAGAAGCAGACTTCCCGCTGAGCAGGGAGCCTGATGAGGGGCTCAATCCCAGACTCCAGGATCATGACCTGAGCCAAAGGCAGACACTTAACGACTGAGCCACCCAGGAGCCCCCAGAAAATAATTTTTAAATGTTCCCCTTATAGACCTAATTTTTTATTCACGTAGCCAAGTCTCCATAGGGAAATACATTTTATGTTTAATTCAATGTCCTGTGTACCTTCCTTATCTACACTTATATTATATCCAGGAACCAGGAAATAAGAGGAAAACTTTGCAGATTCACAGAACTATTACGAGAAACTGTTCTCAAAATAGCTGTTAACTTTAGAATTGAATGTCAATCAAATTGGCTAATTTACCATACAGAGGTAATTGCCTAATTTGTTTCTTTGTTTTTTTTTTCTGTTTTTTTTTTTACTGTATTATGTTAGTCACCACACAGTACATCAGTACTTTTTGAAGTAGTGCTCCATGATTCACTGTTTGCGTATAACACTCAGTGCTCCATGCAATCTGCGCCTTCCTGAATACCCATCACCAGGCTCACCCATCCCCCAGCCACCCCCCACGCCCTTCTAAAACTCTCCATTTATCTCCTGGAGCTTATCGTCTTTCATGGTTTATATCCCACTCCGATTTCTCCGCCTTCATTTTTCCTTTCTCTTAATGTCCTCCATGCTATTCCTTATGTTCCACAATATGATAACTGCCTTTCTCTGTTTAACTTATTTCACTTAGCATACCCAACTTTTGCATCACCTTGGATGAGACCGGAGGATATTACGCTAAATGTTTTTCTGTTTTAACACTGGATAGTGTGTGGATCAAATGTGCTAATATAATACCACCTCATTACTATCCAATAGTTTGCACTACTGTACTATATTACTACAGGACAGGACTGGGTGTATGTGGGAATTCATGTATCAAATGTGCTTATCTGGTAGTGAGCTGGCAATTCTGAAAAATGGACTGTGACAAAGGTAACCAAGAGTAAAAAGCAAAGATCCTAAGCACCAGGATTGATTGTTTCATTCCGTTTTCACAACTGGGAATAGGGTATGTTCTAGCCCTAATTTTCTGTATACTCTGAGCAATCCCACTGATCAGTAACAGCAACAACAAAATCCATACTACTGACTTAAAAATATATATGAACTACTATTTTTATTTTTCAAACTAACAAGATATTTTAAAATGTTAATATTTATAAAATGCAATGAGGTATATACTCTCATATACTACCTTGTGAATTATAAATTATAAGTGGGCACTCTTAATAGAAAGCAGTTGGCAATGTTAAAGTCCACAAATATCTTCACCCCTTGACACATCAGTTTATGTCCAGATATCTGTCATGAGGAAATAACTAAAAGTGCCAATAAAGATGTTTATAGCAGCATTATCTGAATGATACCTCAACTGAAAAACAATTTCAATGTCTAGCAATAATAGTAAAGTACAATATATTCATGTGGTGAAATTCTATTAAATCATTTAGAGTGGGATTTATAAAATATTTTATTGACATAAGAAAATGAATGTCAATTTAAATATTTGTATATAACCAATCACTAGTTATGGAATATAACTCTCTGTACTATAGTTTCTTTATAAAGTGGGAATAAGAAGTCTTATCACAGGATTGCTGTGAAGATTAATTGAACAAATGTAAGTAGAGTGGTCAGACCAGGGTCTAGCACAGAGGAATCACTAAATCAATATTAGTTACCTCATGTTCTCCTTCAACTTCATCCTTATTCCATACACCACCAGCAATTTTCACAGGGCTAGAACAAACAATCTTAAAAATTTGTATGGAACCACAAAAGACCCCGAATAGCCAAAGCAATCCTGAAAAAGAAAAGCAAAGCGGGAAGCATCATGATTCCAAACTTCAGGCTGTATTACAGAGCTGTAGTCATCAAGATAGTATGGTACTGTCACAAAAACAGACACATAGATCAACAAAACAGAATAGAAAACCCAAAATCTGTTGGTAGGATGATTATAGTATGTCCAGTTTTTAAATGTTTACAAAATTGAATGTATAGTCTTAACAGTTTAACAAAAAGTGTATATGTATATATAAAAGAAGATAATTAAAATTTCCTTCTTTAAACCTTGTAATTTTTTTCCAATTTTTAATAATAAATATTATTTATAATCAAAACAAAAATTTTACACATAAAAAAGAAGCAATCTACATAGTACAAAAGCCAAAACATATTAAGAAAAAAAAAAGAAAAAAAAAACAGAAGAGAGAAGAGTAGTCTAAGAAATTCAAACTGGCAACAAGGAATACGCACTGGGAAGACTGAGCAAAAGGAGAAATGAGGAAAATGGCAACTCTACAGCTCTGCAGCATAAGGACATCTCAGCACTGCCTTCAGGGGCCTCTGTTCCATGTTAAAGATAAATGGGACACCACACACCTCTACAGAGATAAGCAAACTTCCAAGAACATTGTATTGATCTCCAGAGGAGACTTCAAAGGTTGATTTAGAGAATGAAAACCCCAAGTTTGCACTAAACAAATTCTAACATTAATTAGAAGATGCCACACAGAGGCAAGCCCAACCACTCAGAGAAGATGTCAAGGAAATGAGCTTTCTCCACTCCTTTGTCCCATTATTGACTACCATATGAACTTATTTGATATTGCTCATTAAAAATAACTGAAAATATGTCATTTCCCTCTGTGAAAACATGTGTGTGCCTCAATAAAATCTGTTCCTTTGGATAAAGGCTTATCCTGGTGTCTGCTGGAGGGCATTCTTTGTGACTCTTGCCACATGCACTCATTCAGGTCCCATTACATTACCTAAATTATCTTCAATACATCATATTCAATGTATCCTCTTTTATAAAGATAGGCATGAAAATGGTTAAAACTAAGTTTTCAAACTATATGAGTTAGGCTTTGGTTATCTGAAAATTTCAATGACATTATTTCTGATCGATTACAGACAATCAAGGTTATCGTACACCCTAAAATAATAACAAGGAATATCAGATTGGCTGACACTGCCTATACCAGAGCCTAATGCATCTGCCAACTAGGATGTTTTCCATTCTAGACCTTAGGAAATAGCCCCCAGATAGTTTCAGAATCTGATTTGGATTGAAAAAGTTGCCAGCAAAACTAATTATGCATTGTTTCCTTAATCTGTATTGCATTTTACACTTTACAAGTTTTTAGTCCTGCATTATGCCTAATCTAAAGTGGACTGGTTCCAAGTTCTCTCAGGGACTTAACTTCCTGAGCAAGAAATGATTCAGTTGCCTTTCAATAAATATAGGGATCAAATGGAGAGGGCTCTTGGCTACTCTAGTTTCATCATAAATCAAATGGAGAGTTGCTGCTTTGGAAATCATACAACCATGTGTTCAGAAAATGAAAGAGAAATGATTCAATATAGGAAAAACCATATGACTTAAAATTACTGTACCCGAGGCATAATCCATGTCAGTGAGATTTCAGGTCACATATATAATTCAACCTAGCTCAATGGTATCTATTTCTTCAGTATGTCTATTGCAATGTGGTTCCTTTATCTTTCACTTCTTACTCTCTATGTAGTGTCCTATAAATCATAGATTCAATGGCACACAAATAATAAAAATAGTATCATTTGGGACGCATCCAACAGAACTGGCTGCCCTTCCACAGGTTCGAACAATGTCTCCCTAAAGTGGCACAGAGCATTTGATAGTTGTATGGCCAACTGCACAGGGCATGAAAACTGGAGAAGGCAAATACAGAATTGCTCATTTATCACAGCTGAGAAGCTTATTTTGTTACCCAGAAAAACTCTCAATTCCCCATATCTTTGTATGTAAATGAATCCCCTCAAAAGCCTGTATTTAAAACTAGCCTAATTAGCCCTCTGCCACTCCATAAACAGTTATTAAGGCCACCTGGGTGGCTCAGTGGGTTAAAGCCTCTGCCTTCGGCTCAGGTCATGATCTCAGGGTCCTGGGATCGAGGCCGCGTCGGGCTCTCTGCTCAGCAGGGAGCCCGTTTCCTCTGCTCTCTCTGCTGCCTCTGTGCCTACTTGTGATCTCTCTCTCTGTCAAATAAATAAATAAAATCTTTTAAAAGAACAAAACAAAAAAGTTATTAAATAAAGTTATCTTAATAGATACGATTCTTGAGGCACCTAGGTGCCTTAGTCAGTTAAGCATGGGATTCTTGATTTCTGCTCAGCTCATGATCTCAAAGTTGTGGGATCAAGCCCCATGTGGGGCTCCATGCAAGGGATGGAGCTTTGCTTAAAATTCTCTCTGTCCTCCTTTGCCTCTCCTCACCAACTCATGCACCCCCTTCAAAAAAAATAGATATAATTCTTAAATCAGGAGACCTAACATTGTGCTAAATCCTTATCACCATGGGCTAGCTGATAGAAAAGCTTAATGAGTCCTTGAATCAGAATCCTGAAAATGGTTTTTAGATACTTTACATTTCTTAAGTTATCTACTTGACAAGCAAAAAAAAAAAAAAAAAAAATCACCATCTAAAACGATTGAAATCATCATCTAAAAAAGTAGGGCTAATGGAATAAATCTATCATATTTTGATAAAATTAACTGACAATAAGTGACAAAAGAATTCTATGCAAATAGTCAGTGTTCCTCTGGAGTTGTCCTTAATCATTTGGGAAATTTTAATTGATGCTTATCCAGTTGATGTATCCAAGACACAATCTGATTATTTTAAAAGTCTTGATATGCAGAGAAGATAAAGAAAATGGTTAATTCCTAGAAATATTTCTTGCTCTACCCAAAGAACAAATATTTTGTTCAAAAGCATTTTTTAGACCTCATCTGGAATGCACTAGAAGATTGGTAAATTCAACAAGCTGTTATTAGCTTGATGTACAAATGAATTCTTCCCTTTTATTCCTCCCAAAAGGAGCTTCTATATCACTAGACACAGCCCTGAGCACTGAGGACCCAGAGTCCCACACTTGTTGACTGGTTGACATAGATCACTCTTATCCAAACCCAGAAAGTGTGTTGATACCACTACAGGCCCACTCTAGGAGTTGCCATGGTCAGTGTCCAAACTGTATAATCAGGACCATCTGGGGAAAACATAGCAAGAGTGGGGCCCAAGGAGAAAACAGGTCACTGGTATAGAAATTAGGATTTTCAGGAGCCAGTGATTAGTCTTTGAGATGTAAGATAAGAGTAGGTAAGTTTGCTATAAAAATAACAGCACAGTATAGGAAGCCGAAATGTCTATTTCTTTACATATGTGGTAAACTATCCCAGAGAAAAATAGTTATTTCTTCTATAAAATTTGCCCCACAGAAAGAAAAGTCCTAAACTTTTCAAAATACTGTATTTTACATGCAACTACTTATGTTGATCTTACAGACATCGCCTTGAAATACCCCCAACAATTTAAAAGCAGGGTTCATTTTCCCAGCCTCAGGAGAAAGGGAGAACAGTTGTTGCTAGTTAATGTGTCCTGTGCTTCTCAAATTTGACTAATCACTTAGGGAGCTAGCTAAAAAGTAGATTATGGTTCGGTGGGTTCACGGCCCAAGATTCTTCATTTCTAACAACCTTGAGGTGATACCACAGGACCTCAGTTTGAGTGGCAAAGATTGAGACTGTCCCACCCTTCTCATATCTTTGCTGTCTGCCCCTGCCCTCCTTATTGTTGATTCACCCAGTGTAAGCACTTGACTCAGAACAAGCTTATCAGAGTTCTTCTCCAGACTCCTTTGAACTGGATGTAGGGAAGATAATCACTGTCTCGCTGATAGCAAAGTTATGTATTTTGATGCTCAGGACTAGTCTGTCCATTTTTCCTGCTGAAAGGGGGAAGTTGCTCTGGGATGATGAGGCTAATAAAACAAGAGATGGGCAAAAACCTAGCTAACATTCATACCCCTAGTTTCCCTAATTCCCATTGACCCTGAGCTCTAGGTGAAACCTCACCCTCACAACACTATGTGAAATGTGCCTAATATTCTTTTATATATAAATATATATGACTAATTTATTTCGGTTTTGTTTTCTGTCACATGAACAAAGAGTATGCCTAAAACATTCATGCAATTAATATTTCAGAACATAATTTATCTCAGTCCCCTTTTTTGAGTTGAACGAACCGTTCATTGTAAACTTGACACACAGAATAAATTTCCTCATTTTTGATTCTTACCTAGTGCTCTGAGTCTAGTACCATCTAGCACCTGGAACACATTTGCTGACTTGGATTCATTTACTCATTGAGCACAATTTATACTGTATAACAAGTACCATGCTGGAGGCTAGGACCTCATGGTCCCTGCTCTTCCAGTAGCTTACAGTTTACTCAGGGAGAGAGACAAAGTAATATAATGTGATGTGGTATGATGTATATAAATACAGAGGCTAAAGGAAAAAGCATCACAGGAGCGCCTGGGTGGCTCAGTTGGTTAAGCGACTGCTTTTGGCTTAGGTCATGATCCTGGAGACCCAGGATCGAGCCCCACATCTGGCCCCTGCTCAGCGGGAAGCCTGCTTCTTCCTCTCTCAGTCCCTCTGCTTGTGTTCCCTCTCTAGCTGTGTTTCTCTCTGTCAAATAAATAAATAAAATCTTAAAAAAAAAAAAAGCATCACAGAAGAGGTGGTACTCATCTAAGTCTTGAAGGAAAAATAGAAAGAGAAGAAGGAAATTTCTGTCAGAAAGAACCAAATAGGCAAAAGCATAAACATGAGAGTAGAATATTCCCTTTAGGTAAATGTAAAAGTTTCTGTATGCCCAAAGCAGAAAGAAGAGAGGGCAAGAAACTGATAAGTAGGGAGGCAAGGAGGAAGTAACTAAGCTACAGATCAAGGAAGGCCTTAAATAAAATGACAAAAATCTGGCGCTTTTTCTTGTAGGCAATCAGGGAATGATAGTAAAATAGCTGTACCAGGACAAACATGTTTTATTTAAAAAGATTGTACTGTAGACAGGATAGAGACAGGAGTTCTATGAGGACAGAGATCTCAATCTGAGCTAGTGCGCTACCATGCAAAATTATAAAGAGACAAAATAAAATCTTTCAGGGTCAGCTGGTTTTGTCTTTTTCATTACCTGTTGCAAATACTCACCTTTATTACATTTTTGTTTACACACAGATAAGTTGGGAATTGTTCTAACATTATCATTTAAAATGTGTCTCTGTGGATAGCATATTACTGCATCTTTTCAAAATCTAAGCTGAGAGCACCTGTCTCACTAAAAGTGAATTCAATGAATTCACATAAGGTTTATTTGTTAAAAATTATTTCTGCCATCTTCTTTTATATTTTCTATTTCACATATTTCCTTTTTGTTTCTTCGGTTTCCCTTCTTTCCTAACTTGCATTAGATAGACTGGATTTTATTTAGCTGGTTTGAAAATCAGACATTATACAGTTAGCCTTCAGGTGGTTATCTGTACTTAATAAGACCCATTCTTATATTTATTTATCATCTATTTATTTCCTATAGTAATGGAGTTCAAAGGCTTACCAATATCTATAGTCCCCTTATCCCCCTCACTTTAAAGAAATGCCTTAGCAAGTCTTTATCTCTCTCTGCACTCCAACAGCAACATGCCTCTTGATGTTTTCTAGAGTTTAAATTATAAATAGACAGGTCTTTGTTGTTGTTCTTCTTTGCTTATTTAGGCAAGAAATTTTACTAAATTGTTTATTAAACTTTAGTTCCTATATCTTATTTTTTTAATGTTTTACATTTTTATTTAAATTGGTTTCAGAAGTAGAATTTTTGATTCATCACTTACCTACAACACCCAATGCTCATCACAAGAAGTGCCCTCCTTAATCCCCATCACCCATATTTTATTGATTCATCTTTATTTGTTTTTCTTCTTGTTGGAGAATTTCCTCCAAGAGAGTTTTTAGACTGTGTATTCTGTAATCTAAGGCCTAGTATTTGTGACATTATTTTTACTTCATTCTAATATTTAAGTAATAACTTAAAATATTAGGTTTATTTTTTCAATATTTTGAAAATAGTATTCCATTGCTTTTTGCACTTAGGATTTCTGTTGAGAAATCTGAGCTAGCTGTGTAGTTGGTCATCATCAGAATACAAACGATAACTGCAGCCATGTGTGTGAGTGAGATCACCCACTGGAACATAGACAGGGGGAAGTGAAGAGAGCCAAGAAAGAACTCTTGAAAAAAGTCAACACTTAAGTGAGAAGAGAGGATAATTAAAGAGGCATTGTGAACTAGACTGAAAAGAAACAGCCAGAGATCTGCCAAAATAATCAGGAATGCATCATGTAGACCAAGAAAGGAGGCAGTTTCAAAAAAGACAGAACGGTCAACATCAAATATTACAGAGAGGTGGAGTAAGATTAAATACTCATCACTCACTGCATAAAACAATATGTCCAAATTACAGAATTTTCTTTTTTAAGATGAGAAAGGTTTGTATCACTTTCAAATGCTATTGACAGGGAGCAGAGATCAGAAAGAAACCAATAGAGAGGGAGAAAGAGGAAAGAGAGGGGGAGATGATGCTTTGCTGAGATCCTGGAGAAGACTGGAGGATGAACAGCATAGGTACATGGAGATTAAGAGGTGATTATCAGTGTTTCTAGGCTATGAGGAAAGGGACAGTCCAGATAAAGGTATATTTGTAGATGCAAAGGCAAGCATTTGGGGGAGTTCATACGAATAGCTTCTATTTTCTTTGTGAAATTAGCGTTCATGACTTTGCTGATAGTTAAGAAATTAAGTCAGTTAAGACCAATATTTTGGATATCCCTTTAGACTAGAACAAAGAACAAAAATATCTCCTAGAACAAACAATATGTTCTTTCTTTTTTTTTTTTAGTTGTTGAGTGCTGTTTTTATTTATTTATTTTTTTATTGTTACTAAAATTTTTTTTTCCAGTGTTCCAAGATTCATTCCCCATTCCCCACACCCAGTGCTCCACGCTTTAGGTGTCCCCAGTACCCACCACCAGGTTCTCCCATCCCTCCACCCCCCTCCCTCCAAGTCCCTCAGTTTGTTTCTGTGTCCAAAGTCTCTGTTGTTTCGTTTCCCTCCCTGGATTACCCTAGTTCCCATTTACTTTCCTTCTCCCACTGTCCTCCAGGTTACCCCTCATGCACCGCAAGTAAGTGAAACCATGCAATATGTTCTTAAACATGCAATTGAAGCATTATATTTCTTTTTCACAACCCTTTTAACTTTTTTAAAGTTTTTATTTTAATTCCTGTTAGTTAACAGACAGTATTATATTAGTTTCAGGTGTATGATACAGCGGTTCAACACTTCCATATATTACCTGGTGCTCATCCCAAATGTATTCTTTAATACCCATCACCTATTTAACCCATCTCCCACCCACTTATCTCCCCTCTGGTAGCCATCAGTTTGTTCTCTATAGGTAAATGTCTGTTTCTTGGTTTGTCTCTTCTTTTCACAACTCTTGAAGGGGACTGAAGCAACATTTCTTCTTGTAGGTCCATTTTGATTTGTGATTCTGGTGAGAGAAGCTTTAACATGTACAACTTACTTCCTGTTCTTGGCTCTGTTTCTTGTCATACAGACAAAGTCAACCTTCATAGGAGAGAATAGAAGTGACTGAGAGAAGTAGCAACGAAGAAAGGAAGGTTGATTTTTAAGTCCCTGGTTTTGGCTGCTCCTAAAAACTAGTGGCATCATGACCCCCCCACAATTCCATGTTCAATCCCTTTTTGGATTCTCTAAGTCAATAACTTCCACTTAATTCCTTAGGCCAATTTGAGGTAAATTTCTATTTGTTGGAATAGAAAATTTACACTAGTAAATTATTAGTGCAAATTAATAAGACAGAAACATTATAGGAGTTCAGAGGAGAGAGATTTCTTTGGTCTGGGAGGTCAAGAAAGATTTAATGACCTTACTCAAGGTCAAGGGGACAAGGACTAGTTCTAGTTTGTAGAGCTAGATAAGCAGCCATCCTGAAAAATGGGAGAGGCATCTAAATACTAAAGGTGAATAAACTCAAGTCACTAAAGGTGAATAAACTCAATATGAACTTGAACTCTACAAATAAAAGGAAATGTGGAAGACAGAATAATGGCCTCCCAAAGATGTCCATGTCCCCTCAATTGTGAATGTATTATCTAACACAGCACAGGAACTTTGCAATTGTAACTAAATTAAGGATCTTAAAATGGGGAGATTATCCTGAATATCCAGGTGGGCCCAGTGTAATCACAGGGGGCCTTATAAAGGAAATATGGCAGTGGGAGAGGCAGAGAAGATGTGGTGATGGAAACAGAGACAAACTGGGAAGTACTTATAGATGCTATACTTTGGGCCTTAAAGATGGAGAAAGAAGCCATGCATAAGCCAAGGAATGCAGTAATCTCCAGAAGCTGAAAAAGGCAATGAAACAATTTTCCTCCAGAAGAAATCTGCTCTACTGACAGGTTAGCCAGTGAAACCCATTTCGGATTTAGGACCTCCAGAATCAGGTCATAGCTTTTCTTAAAAGCTTTTGGGGTTCTTCATTGACTCCATTGTTAACCCCATAAAGTCTAACCCTGTTGCATGGCATTTCAGGTCCCTCAAATGAACTCCTGAGGGGTACCATTGTGCCATGGTCATCATTTCAATCCTGACACCTGGCACATTGTCAGGCATCTAGTAATGACTTCATAATTATTTAAATATAAAGTGCTCTATTTTCCCAGCCTCTTCTCAGGCCATTCCTCACCTTATCCCCTACACTATGATAACATCGAACTTAGCATTGTTCCCCAGACAGTCAGTGCTACTTCAGCCGCATGACTGCACTTTTGTTCCCTCTGTCAGGAAAGCTTGCTTCCCATTGTTACAAGGAAAACAGTCAGCTATCAAAATGCTGTTGAAGCACTGCTTCTTCTTGATTTTTTCTCAAGCCACCTATCTCATAGGCCTCAAACTCTCTTCTCTGTACTTGGTCTGAGCCTCATTTTTCTGATCATAAAATAAAAACATTTCTTCAGCACTTATTATGTGCCAGGTAATCTCCTAGGCACTGGAGATCTGGCAGTGAAGAAAAAAGATAAAATCTGTAGCTTACATTCCACTATTACTACTGTCCTACCCATTATGCTGATGCTGGCTAGAGTTAAAAAGAATTTGTGTTCCAGGCACCATTCTAAGCACTTTCCATATAAACTCATTTGATTCTCACAATAACCCCGAGAGGTAGTAAGCATTATTACTCCCATTTTACAGTTTGAGGAAAGTGAGGCACAGTTTTAGCAACTTGTTTAAGATCTCCAAGTGGTAAAAGTGACTAATCCAGCATTCAAATTCAGGCAGTCTTATTCTAGAACCTGCACCCTCAGCCACAATATCATATATATTTCTGTAACATATTGCACTGCACTATTGTAATCCTTGATCTCCATGTCTGTATAACATGCTAATCTGTGCCTTCATTAAAGCCAAGGACTATATTTAATTTGGTATGGTATGGTATTCCTAAGGCCTACCACAGTGTCTGGTTTATAGTCAGTAGGGACTCAACTAATGTTTGTTCAACTGCTGGCAACCTGAGTTGCAGTCAAATTGCTGAATGAAGGAAAAAGCTGTGGTAAGAGTTAAACTTATGAACTTAAATATGTGAGATAAAAGAAAAACATTAAACTTCGTTCTCAAGTTCTTAATTTTTATTGTGCTAAAATATGCGCAACATAAAAATTTATGATTTTAATTACTTTCAGGTATTCTGTACTGCCGCATTAAATATACTGGTATTGTTGTGCAACTATCACTACCATCCACATTCAGCACCTTTTCATCTTCCAAAACTAAAACTCCATAACCATTAAACAACAACTTCCCATTCCCTCCTCCTCCAAGCCCCCAGGACCACCATTCTATTTCCTGTCTCTATGAATTTGACTACTCTAGGTATTTCATATAAGTGGGCTCATATGGTATTTGTTCTTTGATGACTGGCTTATTTCACTTGGCATAATTTTTTCAAGGTTCATCTCTGTGGTAGCATTAAAATTAAATAGTATTATTCTATTGTATGCATACTCTCCATTTTGTTTATCCATTCATCCATTGATGGACACTTGGGTTGCTTCTACTTTGGGCTATTGTGAATAACGCTGCTGTGAATATGAGTGTACCTGTATCAGTTCAAATCCCTACTTTGGGCTTCTTGGGGTATATACCCAATAATGGAATTGCTGGATCACATGCTAATTCTGTGCTTGATTTTTGAGGAGTCACCATTGTGTTTTCCATAGCAGCTGCATTATTTTACAGTTCTACCAGCATTGCACCAGAAAGGGTTCTGATTTCTCCATCCTACCAATAGTTATTTTCTGTGTGTGCATGTGTGTCTGTCTGTGTGTGTGTGTGTTTGGATAACAGCTGTACCAATGGGTATGAAGTGATATCTCATTGTGAAGTTCCTTGGGTTTTTGGACCAATGTTTATTTTTCTGGCCACTCTAAATCCCCTCTAAATCTCATACTACTCTTGAGTTCTAAACTGAAAGAAAACTTCCTTGAATCCTGAATAAGGGACATTTCCCACAGGATAATATTTTCTTCATTTATGCAGTATGATATGGAGGTGCTGAAATACCTGATATTTTATGGTCAAGACACAGCTTTTTCCTACTGTGTCAGTCCTAAATTAGGCTTTGTCCTCTCTTTAATGATATAGTTCATTTTGATCCTATTCTGTTTCTGTTCATCTAGCTCTCCAGGCAACCATATCCCAGAGTCACTGGCATGTTAATGAAGAAACATATCCCTTATTAATTGAATTTTTTAAATCTAGGAGCAAATTTTAAAACATTTTGTATTATACTGTTTTTACTATAACTTTTTTTTTTTAAGATTTTTATTTATTTGACAGTGAGAAACACAGCCAGAGAGGGAACACAAGTAGGGTGAGTGAGAGAGGGAGAAGCAGGCTTCCAGTCGAGCAGGGAGCCCGATGTGGAACTTGATCCTGGGTCTCCGGGATCATGACCTGAGCCGAAGGCAGTCGCTTAACCAACTGAGCCACCCAGGCGTCCCTGTTTTTACTATAACTTTATGAAGTTATAGATGTACTTTCTTTAATCACTGTCCCAAGAAAATTTACTTTCAAAAAGAAAGGGAACAGATTTTATTGATTTCATGTGTGAAAGGCACTTTGCTTAAAGGAAAATTAAAATCGATCTGTTTTTGAAAACTTTTCTAATAAAATATCTCAAAGTATATAGTAATAGGTTAAATTTTCAAACTCTATCTAGAGGAAAAACCCAGTGTGCAAAACAATATATTTCACTAAGTAAGAAGCTCAGTAACTTTGAACTTGATTACTTTGAAGCACATAAATGCAGAAAGAAGACAAACAAGCAGGCTCAACCAATAATTAATTGGACAAATGGTTCAATGAAAGAGGACTACTCCTCCTCTCCCAATTATCCCTACATTAGATGGCAAGGATCAATCAGAAAGAGGAGAAGCATTTAAGCAGGTTTTATAATAATATTTAGAAAGTCATACAAAGGCCTCAATGGTACAAGCTGACTCTGTACCAAGAAAACGGCCATGTCTACCAAAGAAATGCAAAGTTTAAATGTCTAGCAAAGAAACTAGGTTAAGTATGAAGGATTATATGGGTGCCAGAAATGCCACCATAAGCCTATTTTACCTTATCATAGAGGTGATTAATAAAAAAATGCATTTCCATTGAAGTCAGACCCACAAAGTAAAAATGCACCAACTATGGGCAATGTGATGAACACCAGTTCTCAAAATTAATGTGCATATTTATCACCTGGACATCTTATAAAAATGCAGATTTTGAGTAAGTAGGTCTGGGATAGTGCCTGTGATGCTGCATTTCTAACAAGTTCCTAGGAGATGCTAATCTAGGTGGTCCGTAGCTCATAGTTTTAACAGCATAATGTACACAATCAGAAGGACTGAAAAACTGGGTGGAAATTGAACTCTCTAGGGCTTTTAGTAAAGCATTTGCTTTTCTGATAGTAGAGCAGACATATTGCAGCTACCATATTCCTCTGTTTACAGCACAGATACAGGACCTGTCTCTGCAGCAGCCACTTGCAATCATGACTAAAAAGCCACCAATCTAAGGTTGGTAGAAAAGAAATGTAGAAATTTCCTGTGTCTTTGATGTCATTGTTAAGCCACTGTACCAGCCTTGGACTACCTTATAAAGAAAATAAATCCATATTTGGTTAAGCAACTATAGATGTCAAGGGCAGGATGCTCCAAGATAGGCCACTTTGGAATAAACATTATTTAGAGTTAAAGGTCGTCAAAACCCTGCAGAGGCAGAAAAAGCTCTCCATCTTCCCCTCAGCTGCCTAAATTTAAATTGGAGAGGAGAGCCAGTACCAGGAAGAGTTAACAAGAGACTCCCATTTACCTAAGAACCTTTTCTGCACATAGACCTCTGCTTTTCAAACCATCTCCTTTCACCTTTCTGCCACTGCCCTTCCTCCCCTTTGTATCCTCAGCTTCTAAGCTATACCCCTCTCCTTAGCTCATACAAGCTTCATGTTACCTCCTTTTCCTTGGAATTTCATGTTTATATGGATTCCATCTATGTATGCCTATTACATTTGATTTTCTCCTGTCTCATATCAACTTGATTCTAAGTCTAGATAGAAGGTCCTTGACGGGCAATCAGGTCTTCTATTAATTAGGTGAAAATACTCTGAGTCAATACAAATAGCTTAGAGGTACCAATGTGTAAACTATGGGCCAAAAAGTGAACATACAAACAAACAAACAAACAAAACAAATCAAAACAAAACAAAACAAAACTAGTAGGAAAGGAAGGGAGTAGGGAGAGGAGCAAAGGACCTGGGGAATCTACTGAGATAGGCTTTCTTTAAATAAGCAAGGATCTACTATAGACTAGTGAGCCCTAGCTTTTTCAGAAATAACCCACAAAGAATTTCTTTTAATGTCAAAATAATGTCAGTGATCTGCTTTTCCAAGTCCCATATATAACGGTAACTGATATTTATTGAGCAGTTACCATGTGTTAGCCAGTGTTCTAAGTGTCCTGTATGTATATATTTTTAATTCATTTAAGTCTTAAAACTATTTTTTGAAACAAGTTTAATATTCTCCTCACTCTACTAATGAAGAAATTGAGGCATGGAAAGGTTAAGTAGCTTAACCAAGTTCACTCACTTAATGATATAGCTGGGGTTTGAAATTAGGCAGCACAATTCCAAAACCTTGTGTTCTCAACCACATCATCTTATTGCAACCACACAAGTAAGACCTCTGGTATCTGTGGCTTGAAAAAGGGATGCATATATGCATATGGAGTTGAACATCCATCTAATAAACTTCAGTCCCTGAGAGGCTTAATCCACAGGTAGGAAATTACTCTCCTAATCTGGTGCTGCTATTAACATCTCTAGTTTGTCTTCTCCAGAAAAGAAACATTTGAAACTTTGAAACATCAATTTTAGAATCAGATATTTAATAGCTCTATGAATATAACCAATCTCTGTTTGGATGCAAAAATTCTAATTATAAAATAATGTGGGGTCATCTTAAAGACAGTAGTGACCCAGCCTACTCTAACAGTCAATTAGAGAAAGAAGCATTTCTATTTAGACTACAAGAGCAAACACAATTCTGGTATGTGTTTTTCTTTTGGTAAAAAAAAGAAAGAGAGAGAGAGAAAGAGAGAGAAAGAAAGAGAGAAGAGTAGAATAAATACAATCTTAAAATAAAATAAAACAAAATAAAAAATTAGACAAGCAAAATTAAAATAATAAGATAAAATGAAACATTATAATCCTATCCATTCTTTAAAACTCAGCTTGATTCCCTAAATTCATCTTTAGCCCTGACTCAGAATTCCTTTCTCTTTCTGCCAACCAGCTATCACATATTATTACTGCAGCATTTATCACCTTGTATTCTAGATCCTCATTGGTCAGTCTCCTTCACTAACCTATAGATTTCTTAAGGGCAAGCACTTCTTTATCTTCTAGCTTATCACAAAGCAAATCCCCTATAAAAATTACAGGAACAAGTATAAAGGCTATATGTCATGTATATCCAGTCATAACTTATTTATTGTGCTTTATTTTACTGTACTTTCAGATATTGTGTTTTCAACAGATTAAAGATTTATGGCAACCCTGCATTGAACAAGTCTAACGTCACCATTTTCCCAACAGCATTTGCTGACCTCATGGCTCTGTTTCACATTTTGGTAATTCTTGTAATCTTTCAAATTTGTCATGATTGTTATATCTGTTACCATCTTCTGTGATCAGTGGACTTTGATGTTAATATTTTAATTGTTTGGGGGCAACATGAACTGTGTCCATATAAGATGGTAAACATAATTAATAAATATTTTACGTGTTCTGGCTCCCCAGTGCCTGACTGCCCTAGCCAGTCCTCCATCCCTCTCCACCTCAGACCTCTCTGTTCCCTGAGACACAATCAATATTGGGTTAGTCCAATTAAGAACCCTACAAGGGTCTCTAGGTGTTCAAGTGAAGAGTCACATGTCTCTAACTTTGAGTCAAAAGCTAGAAATGATCAAGCTTAGTGAAGAAGGCATGTCAAAAGCCAAGATAGGCTGAAAGCTAGGTTTCTTGGGCTTAAGTGTTAGCAAAGTTGTGAATGAAGCTTATGCTCGTTTACCACTCCACACATCCTAAGTCACTTAAGAATTATGCTAAATCTATTTTGCCTGTGCTCTATAAATAGGACAATAGCCCAGATGATGGCACATCTGTTTCCAACATGGTTTACTGAATGTTTTAAGCCCACTATTGGGAACTACTGCTCAGAAGAAAATGTTCCTTTCAAAATATTCCTGCTCACTGACAATACACATGGTTACCAAGAGCTCTGATGGAGATATACAATGAAATTAATATTGTTTTCATACCTTTCACCACAACATCTGCAGCCCATGGATTGAGAAATCATTTTGCCTTTCAAGTCTTATTATTTAAGAAATTTATGTCATAAGGCTATACTTGCCTCTGATGAATCTAGGCAAAGTAAACTGAAAACCCCTGGAAAGGATTCACCCTTTTTGATGCCATTAGGAACACTGGGGCAGAGGGGTGCCTGGGTGGCTCCATCATTAAGTGTCGGCCTTCAGCTCAGGTCATGATCCCATGATCCTGGGATCAAGACCCACATTAAGCTCCCTGCTCAGTGGAAATCCTGTTTATTCCTCTCCCACTCCCCCATTTGTGTTCCCTCTCTCACTGTGTCTCTGTCAAATAAATAAATAAAATATTAAAAAAAAAAAGAACATTGGTGGGATGCCTGGCTGGCTCCGTCAATAGAACATGTGACTCTTAATCTCAGGGTTGTGAGTTTGAGCCCCATGTTGGGTGTAGAGATTAGTAAACACACGCACACGCACACGCACACACACACACACACACACACAGAGTAAAGAACAAACAAAAAAAGTCATGAAAAGTGGTCAAAATATCAACATTCATAAGAATTTGGAAGAAGTGGATTCCAACCCACATGGATGACTTTTAAGGATTCAAAGTGGAGGAAGTAACCGCAGATGTGGTGGAAAGAGCAGGAGAACTACAAGTGGGGCCTGAAGATATTTTGAGATGGAAACTACTGGTGAACATGTTGTGAAGACTGTTAAAATGACAACAAAGTATTTAGAATATTACATAAACTTAGTTGATAAAACAGTGGCAGTGTTTGAAAGAACGATGCAAATTTTGGAAAGATGCTTTATTGTGGGTAAAATGCTATCAAACGGCATTGCATACCAGAGAGAAATCATTCATGAAAGGAAGAATGGACCAATGTGGCAAAATTCCCTGTTGTTTTATTTTAAAAAGTTGCCACAATCACCCTAAACCTTCAACAACCACCACCCTGATCATTCAATAACCACTGACATCAAGGCAAGACCTTCCAAAAAGATTGACTCACTGAAAGCTCAAATGATGATTAGCATTTTTAGCTATATTTTAAATTAAGGTATGTACATGGTTTTTCATGTACAATTTTAAATTGCACACTTAACAGACTGTAACATAGTATATACATAACTTTATATGCATTGGGGAATCCAGAAATTCATTTGACTTTATTGTGGTGATCTGGAACTAAACCTGAAATATCTCCAAGGAATGGCTGTAATATGTTTTCCCAGATAAGACTGCTTATTCTTCCCAGTTATAAAAATCTAGTCTTCTGGATTAGGAAAAGAATATTTTAATGTGATAAATATGTGAGAATCTGCTTTTTGCACTGGAATTTCCATCATTTATTTTTAATAGTCTTCCATAGAAGGAAGGCTTGATATTATTATAACTTGGCCTCCTTACCAGGGGAAATGATATGTCTTCACAAGTACAGCAGAGGGGTTGTAAATGTGGCTTGGAAAGCAGAACAGGGTTTCAGCTTGGTTCTGACACCTATAGCTGTGGACTTTGAGCAAGTTATTAAGGTTCAATTTTCTAATTTCTAACTGAGAAAAGTCTTGGTTCATAAGGTTATTATGAGTATTAAATGAGTTGACAGATTCAAAGAATGTCACATTGTGCTTGGCACATAGTAAATGCTTTATAAATATTATTTTGAAAAATTAAGGTATGACACTCTATCTTGGGTTCTGTTCAACAGAAAGATCCTGAGACAAGGATTTGTGTACAAGCAATTTACTAAGGAGATTCTTGAGAAAAAAATTAAGGGAGGAGAAAAAGCAGGACAGGGAAAGAATAAATCAAGCAAGTGTGTTGATTGCAGGTAAAGTCCAGTGGAAGTAGCTTCAGGCTGATTCCACAGGTATCTTTAGTGTATAAGTTACACTTTGGAATTTGTTTCAAACTGAAGTAAAGGCACTGAGATTTCATCTCTGCACCTGTTATTCATTGGCTAAGGACTACCTGGGAGAATGTAAGCTAACTCTGGCTGTCTGCATAAATGGATAAAGCAACTCCAGTAGCCTAATGGCCATTCTCCAGAGAAGAGTGGTAGTTGTCTTAGTATGGGCAATTGGAAGGAAAAGCACCCTGATGCAGGGGGGAAGGAGCATTCAGGAACAGTAAAAGGAACATGAGGGGATTGGGAGAGAGCAACAAGTGTATCTACCACCATACCCCAGGCAAAGTATTGCTACCTCTATGTCTTTCACTCTCATGATTATGTAAACTTGGACAATTTACTTAACATCTCCAGTCTCTGTTTCACCATTTACAGAAGGAGGATGATAATACTATCTCAAAGAGTGATTATGAAAATAATTGCACAAAAAGCCATAAGATACCTAGGATAAACCTAACCAAAGAGGGGAAAGACCTATACTGTGAAAACTATAAAATACGGATGAAAGAAATTGAACATGACATAAAGAAATGCGAAAACATTCCATGCTTATGGATTGGAAGATCAAACACTGTTAAAATGGCAATATTCCTCAAAGCAATCCACATTTAATGCAATCCCTATCAAAATACCAACCAGATTTTTCATAGAGCTAGAACAACCCTAAAATGTATATGAAACCACATAAAACCCCAAATAGTCAAAGCACCCTTGAAAAAGAAAAGCAAAGCTGGTGGCATCACAATTCCAGACTTCAAGTTATCTTACAAAGCTATGGTACTGGCACAAATATAGACACATAGATCAATAGGACAGAATAAAGAACCCAGAAATGAACCCACAGCTATATGGTCAATTAATCTTCAACAAATCAGGAAAGAATATCCAATTAGAAAAAGACAATCTCCCAAATAGTGTTGGGAAAACTAGATGGCAACATGTAGAAGAATGAAACTGGACCACTTTCTTACACCAAACATAAAAATAAATTCAAAATGGATTAAAGACCTAAATATGAGACCTGAAACCATAAAAATCCTAGAGGAGAACATAAGCAGTAACCTCTTTGACATTAGCCATAGCAACTTCTTTTTAGATGTGTCTCCTGAGGTAAGGAAAACAAAAGCAAAACAAACTATTGGGATTTCATCAAAATAAAAACTTTCTGCAAAGTGAAGGAAACGGTAAACAAAACTAAAAGGCACCCTTTGTAATAGGAGAAGATATTTGCAAATGACATCTCAGATAAAGGACTAGGAGCCAAAATCTATAAAGAACTTATCAAACTCAACACCCAAAAAATAAATAATCCAGTTAAGAAATGGGCAGAAGATATGACCAGACGTTTCTCCAAAGAAGACATACAGCTGGCAAATAGACATGTGAAAATATATTCAACATCACCCACCATCAATCCAAATCAAAACCACAATGAGCTATCACCTCATACCTGTCAGAAAATGGCTAAAACTAACAACACAGGAAACAACAGTTGTTGGCAAGGATGTGGAGAAAAGGGAATCCTCCTACCCTGTTGGTGGGAATGCAAAACTGGTGCAGCCACTCTGGAAAATAGTATGGAGGTTTCTCAAAAAATTAAAAAGACAACTACCTGACAATCCAGCAATTGTTCTACTTACCCAAAGAATATAAAAATAGTAATTCAAAGGGATATATGCACCATGATGTTTATAGCACCAGTATCTACAATAGCCAAATTATGGAAAGAAGCCAAATGTCCATCAACTGATGAAGGATAAAGAAAATGTAGTGTACAAATACAATAGAATATTATTGAGCAATAAAAAAAGAATGAAATCTTATCATTGCAACAAGATGGATGGAGCTAGAATGTATTATGTTAAGTGAAGTTAGAGAAAGACAAATACCATATGATTTCACCCATATGTATAATTTAAGAAAGAAAACAGATTAGCAAAGTGAAAAAAAAAAACCCAGAGAGGTAGGCAAACCAAGAAACAGACTCTCAACTATAGAGAACAAACTGACGGCTGCCAGAAGGGAGGTGGTGAGGGAATGAGTTAAAGAGGTGATGAGGATTAAGGAGTATATTTGTCGTGATGAGCACCAGGGTTGTATGGAAGTACTGAATTAGTGTATTGTACACCTGAAACTAATACTACACTGTATATTAACTGATATTTAAATAAAAACTTTGAAAAATTTATAAAAATTTTAAATAACTCAGTTCATGAAAAATAGCAGAGTATCTGAACTAGAATGGGTACACAACAAACATTTGTTCTCCCTCATTCTTACGGATTCACTATATATAAGAAGAATGGATTATAGAGATCACTTTGAATAAACAAATTTGTAAGTACTTCCACCTGACATAAAACTCTTTGGACAAACTTTCTGTTGAAAGCAATTTTTGTTCAAAGAATTTTTCTCTTTATGGGTCTTTCAATTCTTCTGAGTACATGAAGAGAAATTCTTCAATTTAGGAGCTCTATTTTACAATACTTCTACTATTCCACTAACCTTACAACTTTTAAAAAGAAAGGGGTGCCTTGGGCTCAGATTATAGCTAGTTAACAAACAGCAGCAAAAGCAGCAGCCAGGAAGAGTAACGAGGGGCTGGCTCAGTGTCGGTGAGCAGGGAGTCATTAGAAGAGGTCATACTGGGCTAAAAGCCAGATGTCCCTGGTTTGAGCTTTGCCATTTACCTTCCTAGGACATGTGTTCTCCTCTAAAATATCAGTGGTTCCAATAGATGGTCTGTCAGATACCTTCCAGCACCAAAATTCTATTACGTGGATATTCAAATCTCAACTCCTAAATCCTGAAATTTGGAGGACTTACTATGTATTAAATGTATAGAATTTCAGAGAAAGGAAATGACAAGCTGGATTAAGGAAGTACAATTCAAGCTAGATATTGAGGAATAACCAAGAACTAGAAAAATAAGTATGGTCTAGGGCATAACAGTGGAAAGTAAAAATAATTTTTCACAAAATATGAAACCTTTTTGATTAGAGGGAAAGATTTATTATAGATAGTATTGGGAAATAAAACTAGAAATTATAAATTGACCAGACTGTGGTGTATTCTGAGTAGCAAGGACAAAATTCTGCCAATCTAAAAGCAATGATAAGCTCCTAAAGAATTAGAGAAAGGAGGGGCTCCTGACTGGCCCAGTCAATAGAACATGCAGCTCTTGATCTCAGGGTCATGAATTCAAGCACCATGTTGGCTTGAATTCACATTATTGTTGGCTAAGAAATCTATAAGAAGGCTGCCAAATTGCCTGGTTATGAGATGAATAATCTTTACAAATTGAGGGGTTTATGCCACTAGATTAACATTGTAAAGCAATTAGTTGAATGGGGCACAGTTGCTCTAACAGTGAGAGAAATGGAATCATCTCCATCTATCGATCCCCATGTGCAGACCGTGTAGGAAAGTAGACTTCCCTTGATTATGTAAAACTATATAGCTATTTACAACAATAAACACATCTCCTTATGGGTTTGGATATGCACATTTGGGAGTAGGGGCAGGAAAGAGTTTAAGTATCACTTTGTGGAACAGAAAAAAAGTATTTGGAGTTCTAGGAATTTAACAATCCTGGAAGGAAAGAGTAAGAAGCAGATAGTGATGGAAGGAAAGGGAGAGCTGGGCACTAGGTAGAAAAAAGCATATGAGATCCCCTTACTGGTGGTATGTCCCAAGAACATAAAAGAGCATGTGATTTCACATTGTTCCCCACTTAATGTATTGGGTTTTAAAAATGAAAAACACTCATTTCCCTTTCAGAGATTGGAACTGATTTGGAAATACACATAGGAGTCAGGTCATCAAAATATTGACTATATCACTGGTGAAGTTGTACTAATAAATATGACTTGACCTAAAACCACAATTGGGATTTCTAGAGCTTCTCTCCAAGTCTAGAACTCAGATACTTCCTCTGCCATCCCCAAAACACAGTCTGCAAACACAGCCTGCAAAGTTATCTGACTAGGTGTGGAGAGAATCACAACCTCACCTAAAATGGACACTAGTCATAGGGAAAGAGACTGGTTTTCATATCTGGCTCTAGAAGGCAGGGAGGGATCTTGACCCATGTGTGCTTAACACAAAAAAATCTAGAATAGAATACATATACTGTGGAGAAGCAGATCCAAAGGAGAAGGATAAAGAAATATCATTCTATCTAGGAAATCAAAAGTGAAATCATAGACCATATGCCTGCCCCAATATAACAATCCAAATCCTCTTCCCATAAGGAAAGAAATGCTATTATTCTCTTAGCATGTGATTGACTCATAATTTAAAAGTCCCATATGAAGACACCTCTGTCACCATGTTAATCAGAAGTCTCTCTCCCTGGATAATTCAGAGTTGTTCAGTGAAATTCCCAGAAAAGAGGCAAATCTGGGATGGGATGTTAAAAAGAAAGAAAGAACATCAAATTTTCTTAACTTTATATTCAACTTGTGAGGAATATAAGGAATTTCTCTCATTGATAAATTTAACGTGGGAAAAGAGAAATGTGTTTCTTTTATAGCTTCTGGGAAGCAGTGTTACTCATTCAAATGTGAATCTACCTTGGCTTAACACAGTCAATAAAATGTGAGTCAGAGACAGAATGAGATTAGGATAGGGAATTATTAACACAGTAAAGGTAAATTCCCCTGAGATCCTAAACTCAGCCAAACAGTTAATACTGCCTAACAGAAAATGTTACCCACTGGAATCAATTCTTATTCAAATTTCACCAACCATTTTCCTTTTGGGGTTAAGATCTAAAAATTAAACTTTACAAAAACTGTATTTTCAAGTTGAATAAAGGTTTTTTATATATGTAAAATGTTTTATACAGAAGCAATGCATAGTAATTATATTTGCAAAAAATTGACCAATTTTGTAGTATTACTATATCAACCTAGAGATCTTATAAGAAAGCAAAATAAAAATTAATACCACCAAATATGAAATTACTATATGATAAGTAAGGACACTGGGAAGATTTAAGCAAAAGAGCCAGCATTAAATGATCCAAATATCCTCAATCTGGTGTATAATCAAAGAGGAAACTAAAATCAAAAACTATGTAATAATAAATGTCAACTACATCAGTGAAATAAAATAGGCTATCTAGAATGGAGTATGTTATGTTAAAACTTGTGGCACACAGCCAAAATAATATCCAATGTATTTATTGTAGTATTTATTCCTACACAACAATAAAATAAAAATAAATTAGCCTATAATCAACATAAGAGGCTAGAAAGATAACTACATTATAAATCATAAAGTAATGAAACCAATGATTAATAATAAAAGGAGTTAATGAAATAATGAGCACCACCACCAGTAACAATCAAAAGCAGCAAAAATAGTTTTGAAATGCATCATTTCTGGGGCTAGCGAAGGTATAGGGAGAAAACTTTGTCTTATATATATAATCCCCCAAATAGAAACATAAATACCTCCAACTCTTCACCAATGAGGGAACTCTTAAATGACAGTTAATCCATATTACAAAATTATATTTATTATTTAAAAGAGTGAAAAAAATAAAATAATAATAATTAAAAGAATGAGATAATTCTATATAAACTACCATACACTAGATTTCCCAATTTCATCCATGTACATACCAACTTCAGGATTGCTGTCATGTTCATATACCCACTGTACAATTTTCTTAGTATGTTTAAATATTTCTAAATATATGTTTACATTTTCTAAATATGTGTTTAAATCTTAACATGTGTTTCATTTCAAAAAAGAAAAATAACCTTGTTTTTGTAACAGTAGTATCTGTAAAATCATCAGTTTGATATGTTGGTTAACGACTACAATTTTTCAAGATTCCTTGTCCCAACAATAGATAAAGAAACCCAACCCTTTGAATGCCTTACTTAAGTGAACATGTTTGCCTCAGGAGGATTTGGTTTAGACCAATTTAGCAAAGTCCTTTCTGATTTGTGACCAGCCAGCTTCTGCCTAGAATAAAAAAAATAAATAAAATAAAATAAAATAAAATAAAATAAAATAAAATAAAATAAAATAAAATAAAATAAAAATTTTAGGTTCAGGGTGCCTGGGTGGCTCAATTGTTAAGTGTCAGCTCAGGTCATGATCCCAGAGTCCTGGGATTGAGCCCTGCATTGGGCTCCCTGCTCAGCGGGAAGCCTGCTTCTACCTCTCTCCCTCCCCATCCTAGTGTTTCTGCTCTGTTGTCTCTCTGTCAAATAAGTAAATGGAATCTTTAAAAAAAATAAAAATGAATAAATAAATTGATTGATTGATTTTAGGTTAGGTTTCAGGGCCACTTAACCTAATTTGGTGTTATTTACATTTAATAACCTTACATTCCCTTCCATTATTTATAACCTTGGTTATTTATTAAGTCTCTCTGTAAAACTGAGTAACAACATTACCATTGTTGCTATTCATTTCATTAGAAAATTTTATTAATTTTCACTGTACTGTACAGAAAATAGAGTTTGTTTATATGTAGAAATTGAACCACAATTAGAAAGTACAGAAAATGGGTTTCATGAGGAATATGTGCAATTTTTTATAAAAAAATCTCAGGACACCTGGGTGGCTCAGTCAGTTCAGCATCTACCTTTGGCTCAGGTCATGATCCCAGGGTCCTGGGATCCAGCCCACAGTGGGTTCCCTTCTCCGTGAGGATCCTGCTTCTCCCTCTGCCTGCTGCTCCTTATACTTGTGATCTCTCTCTCTCTCTCTCTCTCTCTCTCTCTTTCTCTTTCCAATAAATAAATAAATAAAATCTTTTTTAAAAAATCTTATCTCTTTAGGGCGCCTGGGTGGCTCAGTTGGTTAAGTGACTGCCTTCGGCTCAGGTCATGATCCAGGAGACTCGGGATCGAGCCCCACATCAGGCTCCCTGCTCGGTAGGAAGCCTGCTTCTCCCTCTCTCACTCCCCCTGCTTGTGTTCCCTCTCTGGCTCTGTTTCTCTCTGTCAAATAAATAAAATCTTAAAAAAAAAAAAACTTATCTCTTCTTTGTTTTAGGTCACTTTTACTGTAACAGGCAATAAAATGATTGTGTAAACTGAAGTCAAACATTTTGCTACATATTATAACATTGACCTTTGTACAGGTGATGTCCCAACACTGATAAGGTTTAGGACTATATATATGGAGAGAGAAGCAAAGGAAAAGAAAAGCTTTCTGAACAAACCAATTCTGGGGCCAGGAACGGCTTGACAGGAACAATGGGGTTATTAGGTTTTGTCTTCCTCTTAGTCCTATACCTGCTGCAAGGGTCTAATAGTTCCCTCATTCAGCTGAGTAACAATGGCTACGAAGGCATTATCATTGCTATAGACCCTCGAGTGCCAGAAGATGGAAAAATAATTGAACAAATAAAGGTAAGAAAGAAATGGGGTTTCTTCTATTGAATTATGGAGAAGGAAAAAGGTAGTTAATGATGGAAACTTCTGACTGCTGCAGGAACCTTAAAAGCAGCATGGTACAGTAAAAATAATGCTGGAATGGCAGAGGGAATTGCAAGTCCTAGATAGGGTTCTATCCTGTCTCACCATTAAGACCAGAGACAAGGCACCTCCCTGATCCTCAGTTTCTTCATCTGTAAATGAGCAATTGAATTCATCTGTTCTTTGAACACTTATTTAATGAGTACTTATGACATTTCAGGGAGATAAAAAAGTGAATTAATACCTTTCCCTAATTAATTCTTTGCCCTCATGCAGTACACATTCTTTTTATATGATATAGATAGTAAAAACATGTAAAATATAGCAGGTTAGATGGTAGTAGGTTGTTATGGAGTAAGGTAAATCAGCAAAGAGGGGGAAAGGCAGTGTTGGTTGGAATGGGTGAGAGGAGAATGTGGGTTACTTTTTCATGTAGGGCAGTCAGGAAGGGCCTCACCATTAATGGTGACAACTGAGTGGAGACCTGAGATGACTAAGGGAAAAACCCAGTCAAAACCTAGAGGTGGGAAGAGCAAGTGCAGTGAGCATACTTGATGTGACCAGCAGGAGAGGGTGGCCAGGAAAAAGGGTGGGGAGAGCTGAACGAGGAGACATAGAGGGCCCAGACCACTGGAAAGACTTCGGCTTTTACTTCTGAGTGCCATGAGAATCCATGGAAGGATTCTGAGCAGAGGAGGAGTGTGCTCTTTCATGCATGTTCTGGTATCACTCTCACTGCAGTCTTGAAAAACTTCTGTAAAGGGATTCTGTTGGTCATTCATCCTGTATAGCTCTGTTGCAGCATAGAGGTGTGGAGGGACACCAGGTAGGAAGCTGTTGTAGGTGAGAAGTGATGGTGACCAGGAAGAGGGTCCCTCCAGGAAGGGGGATATTATGCTAGATAGAGATCATTAAGGTGATATAATTCTGAGCATATTCTGAGGGTATCACAGACAAATTTGCTGATGGTTTATATGTGGCATAGGGGAGGGGAGGAGGGAAAAAGATAAGTGAAGGAAGACTTCAAGGGTTTGGGCCTGAACATTAAGAAGGATAGAATTATCATCAGTTGAGAAGGTGCAGACTTTAAATAAAAAAAAAAAAAAGCAAATGGGATATCAGGACTTTTATGAAGCATTTTGAATTTGAGATGTTTATTAGATATCCATAGAGATGGAGATAGGAATCTGAATTCAAGGGGGAAATGTGGGAGGAGACAAATATTTGGGAGTCATCAGTGTGCAGAATGAGATTTAAAGCCATGGGAATAAACAAGTCCCTTAGGAAATGCAGACAGAGAAGGGACTCTGCACCAAGGAATTTGATTTCTAAAGTTTCTTCTAATTAGCATTTCACATAATAGATTGGTGTTACAGTCATGCAAATTAGTTCTGACTGACTGACATTTACTAATTCCTTACATTCAATTCCTCCACTACTGTACCCTTAGGCTCACTGATTAAGCCTTCTGTGTGCATGTTGCTATCCATCAGAAGCTGATGTGCTTGACCTGGGTTGTGAACAGGTGACTCTGTGATTGCCACTTATCACTCATTCTGAATAAACTCTTGAAGCATAGCAGTGTTCACTTATTGATAACTTTTGAATTCCAGGGAAATATAAAGATTCTTTACCGAAGATCACAGGCTTGAATAGCAGTTAATATAACTGATTCTGAATGATGGTTTCTTAGTGTTCAAGAATAATCAGTCAGGGGCGCCTGGGTGGCTCAGTTGGTTAAGCTACTGCCTTCGGCTCAGGTCATGATCCCAGAGACCCCAGATTGAGCCCCACATCGGGCTGCCTGCTCGGCGGGAGGCCTGCTTCTCCCTCTCTCACTCCCCCTGCTTGTGTTCCCCCTCTGGCTGTGTTTCTCTCCGTCAAATAAATAAAATCTTAAAAAAAAAAAAAAGAATAATCAGTCAGTTTCAAACTTTTCTGAACATCAGAAATCAGTATTTGGAAGAATTATTTATAGGAGCAAAAAAATTTATTAAAATGTCCTCTACTGAACACAAGTAAAAATTCAATTATTAGTAGGTCGACATGCCTCTATATTACACGATGTTTCCTGACATTCTCCCAGACCTCTACGAAGTCCTTGCATTTATATTATGAGGCAACACTGTGAAATCCTCTCATCTATATTATACAGAAGAGAAAACTGGTATTTGAAGAAGAAAATAATTTTTCCAAAGTCACAATAAATAGCACAATTACAGCCGAGATCCAACCCACGGGCTTTGAAGGTTCACAAATCTGGGTTTGAGTTCTGGCTTATATAAGGTAACAAAAATTACTTTTTCCTAACTGGTGAACCAACTTGAGGACATAACTTTACTTTGGGGATATTATTTGACCATAATAAGATTCATGCTGAATTTACTCATAATTCATGACCTGAGATGTCAGTTGTCAACTTTCCTTATTCCTTTTATTCATGTGTCTTTTTGGTTTGAAAATACTTTTTTTTTGAAATATTGATTAATCATCTTTGATCCAATTAGGATATTATAGGAAATCTGAGAAGGAATTTTGAAAGAATATTATAGAAATTTTGCTTGGAAAGCCTATGAGAACCATTATTAATCACCCTACTATGCCCTAAGAGTTCATAATCATCTGACACAGGGTCTGTAAAATCCCTCAATGACCTGAATATATCCCACTACCCAAGGCAGTTGCACAGAGCTAGGGATACTACAAAGTAAATGGAATCCCTTGGAGTTATACAACGCACAATCCACACAACTGTATGTAGCAACCTACTTTTCTAGTCTTTACCACAATTTCAATCACCATATATACTTTTTATCTCGTAGAAAGAGAGATAGCCATTGCCTCAAGGAAAATGTGACAACTGGCTGATGTCTAAATATTCCAAAACAAAAACTGAGGAAAGGCATCCTTAGGGAACAGGTAGAGAATTCTTTCATCCACTTTAGATTAGCGATGAAATATTTCCTAATCTACTTTAGGAGATCTCTGCAGTCCCTTTCCTAACTCTTAGCTAGTTCTTCATTTCTCTGCACTCTGGCTTCTGACTGATCCCATGGCTCTGAACCCAATCAGTTTGCTGATCTCTTCAATGCATATGAGTTAGCACACTGGACTCTTCAAGATAATAAGACAGAGAGCCCTGGAATTCCTGAGGCAGAATAATTCTATTGTGTGCTTGTGTCAGGTCAGGAAGCAAGTAGAAGAGCCCACCCTGAAGGAAACAACACTGTTGACTGGGATATTGTCATCCCACACCCGGGATCCCTCAGTTATTCAGTGGTTTTGATCATGTTGAATAGATCACCTTTAAGAAGCAGTCATCCTGGGGTGCCTGGGTGACTCAGTTGGTTGGGCGACTGCCTTCGGCTCAGGTCATGATCCCGGAGACCCAGGATAGAGCCCCACATCGGGCTCCCTGCTCGGCGATAAGCCTGCTTCTCCCTCTCTCACTCCCCCTGCTTGTGTTCCCTCTCTGGCTGTGTTTCTCTCTGTCAAATACATAAAATTAAAAAAAAAAAAAAAGAAGAAGAAGCAGTCATCCATCTATTTTCTCCACTAGTTAGTTAGTTGTAGAAAGGGACTATCTCCCTTATTAATCATTGCACCTTTGGGTTCAAGACACTGAAGAGTATAAAGTGATATTATTTTCAACTTGTTGGCAGAGCACCAAGCTCTGCCTATGATTAAAAACCCTATATCTCCTGTGACTTTTTCTATCACTTCATCCCTCCAGCTCCCGATTCAGCTGTCTCCCCTGGTGAGTGGGAATATAATGAAAAACCTCTCTTACGTCCCATCCCTACAGACTGTTCTCAGCTTGCATCCATTAAGGCTGGCCTCTACTAAGACTTATTAACAGTAATGATATCAGCCAGTTTTATGACTGCCTATTCATAGGGTATTTTATAACTCATTTCATGTTTATGTTAATCTTAAAGAAAGGCTATAATAGTCCATTTAAGAGATAAAGAAACTGAACCTCAGAGTGTTAAACTGGCCAAGCTCTAAAACCTGGAAGGTGTCAATACTGGAACCAAGTAGATGACTCTGAAGTCTCCGCCTTTTAGGGATGCCTGGGTAGATCAGTCTATTAAGCATCTGACTCTTTATTTTGGCTCAGGTCATGATCAGGATGTTGAGGTTGAACCCTGTGAGGGGTTCCAAGCTGGGCCTGGAGCCTACTTAAGATTCTCTCTCTCCCTCGACCTGCCACACTCACACACATGTACTCTCACTCTCTCTAAAAAGTAAAAGTCTATGCCTTTGTCATTTTATCTAATTTCTCTTAATATCAACAGAAGCATCTGATTTTTTATGAAGGCTTTGAGAAAATTCAAAGCCTTTAGTGTGTAAGACTAAGATATATTTTTGGACTGACAACAAAGCTGGAACTGAGTAGCAGAGATCCTGCTCACTAGTCAGTTGCTTTGTCTAGCCGCTCTTAAATTGGAAAATGTCTGTAATGAAGCCTTGTTCATTTAGTCCATTGTTACTTGCCCATCCTCACATATTTTTTTTCCCTTAATAATAGGATATGGTGACTACAGCTTCTACTTACCTGTTTGAAGCCACAGAAAAAAGATTTTTCTTCAAAAATGTATCAATATTAATTCCTAACAACTGGAAGGAAAACCCACAATACAAGAGGCCAAAACATGAAAGCTACAAACATGTAAGAGTCAAAACACTTTTCTTATATTTTCTGATGATCCCCAGTTTTGCAACACATTGATTGTTTTAGAGGTTTTTCTTTAAACTAAATGTTATCAATTCTATGTCTGATGTTTTAAAAATATTTTTAAACATTTTCAGGCTGATGTGTTCGTTGCACCACCTACCTTCCCAGGTAGAGATGAACCATATACCAGGCAGTTCAGACCCTGCGAAGAAAAAGGAGAATACATTCATTTCACCCCTGACTTCATCCTAGGAAAAAAACAAAATGAATATGGACCATCAGGTAGGAATTTTTGTTAAAACACATACTTTTTAAAAAAATTTTT
>PITA01019750.1:0-36694 GCA_004023965.1 Spilogale gracilis
GTGGCGAGGAGTGGTTGAGGGGGTGTATGGCTAGATATATCAGCCACTATCTAGGTGGATTGGTCGTTGGAAGGTTTTGGAGCAACCAGAGTTCACCACCGAAAAGGGAGGAGAAAGAAAAAAGAAAACGGAAGAGAGGAAGCAAGAAAAGACACCCCTGCCAGAGCGGGGCCCGGTGATAGGATTTATATGGTACAAATGGAATTGATTTTTATGTATGGTGTGAGATAGGGTTCCAATTCAGTTTTTTCAAAGTTGTTTAATACATTTTCCTAATATCACTGACTGAATCTTCTATCTCTAGTGCCCATTACATTATAAAAATAAGCATTATATATGTACTGACTTGTTTCTAGGTTCTCTATCATATTGCTTTGGCCACTTTGTCTAGCCTTCTGCCAGTATCTCATTTTCTTTCTTTCTTTCTTCCTTTCTTCCTTTCTTTCTTTCTTTCTAAAGTCACTGCATTTTTAAAAAGATTTTATTTATTTATTTGGCAGAGAGAGAGAGATCACAAATAGGCAGAGAGGCAGGCAGAGAGAGAGGCTGAAGCAGGCTCTCCGCTGAGCAGAGAGTCTGACATGGGGCTCTATCCCAGGACCCTGGGATCATGACTTGAGCTGAAGGCAGAGGCTTAACCCTCTGAGTTACCCAGGTGCCCCTCATTTTCTTACTATAGCTTACATACTCTTTTGTTGTTGTTGTTTTTTGTTTTTTTTTTTGTTTTTTTGACAGAGAGAGAGCACAAGCAGGGGGGACAGCAGAAGGAGAGGGAGAAGCAGGCTCCCGAAGCCCAATGCAGGGCTCAATCCCAGGACCCCAGGATCATGACCTGTGCTGAAGGCAGATGCCTACCTGACTGAGCCACTCAGGTGGCCCTTACATATTAAGTTTTGATATCTGGCAGGGCAATTCTCCTTACCTTACACTTTTTTCTTAGGAAGTATTAACAATTTCAGATTCTTTCCTATTTAATTTCAATTTTAGAATTAGTTTGTCAGGTTCCATTAAAAATATTGCTGGGGTTTTTCATTGGAATTGGATTTAGACAACATGGGGAGAATTGACATCTTTATGCTATTGAAGTTTCCTACTAACAACTTGATATTTCTCCATTTATTTAAGTCTTCTTTAATGTTTTTTCAATAAGGTATAATTTGGGGCAGGAGGGTTGCTCAGATAGTTAAGCATCTGCCTTCAGCCTAAGTCATGATCTCCCAGTTGTAGGTCCTGGGATTAAGCTGCAAGTGGGGCTCCCTGCTCAGTGGGGGCTGTGCTTCTCTGTCTCCTTGTGCCTCCTCCCTATCCTCCTCCCCTGCTACTGTGTGAGTGTTCTCTCTCTCTCAAATGAATAAATAAAAAATCGGGAAAAAATGAAGTATAGTTTTTCTCTGTGAGGTACACAAATTTGATTAGATTTATTGCTAGATTTATGTATTTTTGCTCTTCTAATGGCATTCTTTTAAAATTATATTTTCTTGGGACGCCTGGGTGGCTCAGTTGGTTAAGCGACTGCCTTCGGCTCAGGTCATGATCCCGGAGACCCGGGATCGAGTCCCACATCAGGTTTCCTGCTCGGTGGGAAGCCTGCCTCTCCCTCTCTCACTCCCCCTGCTTGTGTTCCCTCTCTCGCTGTGTTTCTCTCTGTCAAATACATAAAATCTTAAAAAAAAAAAAATAAATAAAATTATATTTTCTTATTGTTTTTGCTCTATAGAAATCTATAGTGATTGGAAAAACTCTCTTATGAATTCTAATAATTTACCAATAGTTTCTTTTGAGTTCTCTATGTGGCCAATAATATCATATGAATATATGACAGCTTTTAAAAAAAATCTTTCTTTTTTCATCCTTAAATCTGTAATTTAGTTTCTATTCTTTTTTTTAAAGATTTTTATTTATTCATCTGACAGAGAGAGATCACAAGCAGGCAGAGAGGCAGGCAGAGAGAGAGGAGGAAGCGGGCTCCCTGCTGAGCAGAGAGCCGGATGCGGGCCTCCATCCCAGGACCCTGAGATCATGACCTGAGCTGAAGGCAGAGGCTTTAAGCCACTGAGCCACCCAGGTGTCCTTAGTTTCTATTCTTGTCATACTTATATAGTTTAGGACCACAAATACAATATTGAATAGCTCTGGTGGTGGTAACTTTGCATTTCCCCTGATATTCAAGAAAAGCATATGACTGTTGGTGCATATGGGATATGAGTATAGAATTGGCATATCTTCTAAGGAATGCAGTAGCAATTAATTTCATTTCTAGTAATGTTTTGGCTGTGGTCTATTTTCTTTGATATTAATTTAGGTTTTCCATCCCTTGACTTTCAACCTTTCTTGTATTTATATTATAAGTCTTTTGTAAATAATATACAACTATTTTTTTTATTCAATCTGACAATCTTTGTCATTTAATTGGAGTCTTTAGTACATTTATATTCATTTATATATAATTATATATCATTTATATATGAGATTGTATATTCTGAATATACTTGGATTTATTACTACCACATTTTTGGTGTTTTGTATGTCTATTTTTCTCTCCTTTCCTTTTTGCTTCTTTTGTATCAGTTGAGAATTTCCCCCTCTTAGTACAGTTTTCTTCCATTCTTGTTTGAAAGTCATATTTTTTGAATGTCTTTTTTTTTAGTGGTTACCTAACTATTTTAATATTTTCACTTAACACAGTTAATCATTATCTTTCCATCTCTTGAACAATATGGGAACCTTAGAAATCATTTATTTTCTTTTCTTTTTAAAGCTTTTATTTATTTGACACAGAGCACAAGTAGGGGCAGAGGGAGAGGGAGAAGGACAAGCAGGCTCCCTGCTCAGCAAGGAGCCCAATGCAGGATTTGATTCCAGGACCCTGGGATCATGACCTGAGCCAAAGGCAGATGCTTAACTGACTGAGCCACCCAGGCACCCAGAAATCTTTTCATCTTATCCTTTTCTAGTTCTGGGATCCAGTTCTAGCATAATCACTTTCCCTCCACAGGTTAGATATTATTGTTAATATAAACAAATTTATTCAGATTTACCCACATATTTACCTATATATTTGCTAATTATTTCCTTCTTTCTGAAGTACATCCTTTATAATTTTCTTTAGTGCAGCTCTCAGTGTTAAAGTCTCTCAGTTTTTGACTGAAAGATATCAATATCTTACACTCATTCTTAGGTATTTCCCTAAGGATGTAGTTCTTGATTTGAAGTTATATCAGCACATTGATGATATGATTCAACTATCTTTGGGGGTTTTGTTTGTTTTTACTACTGTTGAAAAGCACACTTACAGATGATCTTTCTTCCCTAATTTTCTCTTGCCTTTGAAGTTCTGTATCTTACAGTCATAGTTCTATATTTTGTTTTATTTACCTGCTTGAGATGCACTTGGCTTCCTGTATCTGAGCACTGCCATCTTTAACAAAATTCTCAGCTATTATCTCTTTGGAAATTGTCCTCTTCTTGCTCTATTATTTTCTTCATGAACTCTCATTAGGAATCATAAAACTCTTAACATTTCTTTCATAATTTTTATCTCTTTCTTACCCATATCTTGGAAAATGTGTTTAAATACATTTTCCAGTTCAGTGATTCTCTTTTCTATTGGGCCTAAGCAGCATTTAAGCCCCTCATTTAAAAAGTAATCATTTGATTTTTCATTTCTCAAAGTTCTGTTTTGTTCCATTTCAGATCTGGCTGGATGTTCCTCACTATCTCTTGTTCGATTATATTATTTACAAGCTTTTTAAAAACATTTCATTAACCATATAAAATTTGTTATTTGGTCACTCATAATGTTGATATTTGATTTTTTTGAGGCAGCGCTTTTGGTGCCTGTTGCTTGCTTTTTCTGGTTTTCCTGTCATGTTTCTTCGTAGGCTTTGGGATGTTTCTCTCCTTTGAGCTTCTCAATGTCTTCATGCTTTCTTTCTGGGGATTCTTAGAGGCCAAAGTTGAAGATGAATTTGTGCAGGGAAGATTTGCATTTGCTCTTTCTAGTCAAGTCACCTGGTTGTACTACCAACTTGGGATCCTTTTATGTTGAAATACTCTATTATTAGAGTTTAACTTTTTTTTTTTTTTTTTTTTTTAAAGATTTTATTTATTTATTTGACAGAAACACAGCGAGAGAGGGAACACAAGCAGGGGGAGCGAGAGAGGGAGAAGCAGGCCTCCTGCCGAGCAGGGAGCCCGATGTGGGGCTCGATCCCGGGTCTCCGGGACCATGACCTGAGCCGAAGGCAGTCGCTCAACCAACTGAGCCACCCAGGCGCCCAGAGTTTAACTTTTTCTTTGACCAGATAGAAACCTGTGTGAGACCTAGCTGTGCTTCTTAATCTTAGGGAAGTTTTGTTTTCTTTCTGTCTTCTCAGTATCAACCATAAGATAGCAAAAGTTCTTGCTGTGGCACTCCTCTTTGGATAAAATTTTAAATTTATCTTTACACTGAGGATATAGCCCCTTGGGTTTTTAGTTTTATATAAGAATTCTCCTAACAGGTTCCCCATCTTGGGCATTCGCTGAGCATTATTTTAGAGTTGAGGTCCAGGGTCTCCAGAATCTGACAGAAAACTCTCAGGGTGAAAGCTGGCTTTGGAACTTGCTTAATCTACATCAGGGTTCCTGTTTTCACTTAGTTTTTGGAATCCGAAAATCCCTCCTATTTGTGTCGGCTCACTGATCCATTTAAAAAGATGAGTTTTTGGGCACCTGGGTGGCTCAGTTGGTTAAGTGACTGCCTTTGGCTCAGGTCATGATCCCGGAGACCTGGGATCGAGTCCCACGTCGGGCTCCCACATCAGGCTCCCACGTCGGGCTCCCACGTCGGGCTCCCTGCTTGGCAGGAAGCCCGCTTCTCCCTGTCTCACTCCCCCTGCTTGTGTTCCCTCTCTGGCTGTGTTTCTCTCTGTCAAATAAATAAAATATTTAAAAAAAAGATGAGTTTTTGTTGTTATTATTGTTTTAAATTTAAAAAATTTTTTTAAATTAATCATATGCCCAAAGTGGGGTTCGAACTCACAACCCTGAGATCAAGAGTCTCATGTCGCACTGACAGAGAAAGTCAGGTGTCTCTAAAAAGATATTTTAAAAATATTTTAATCAGGGGGCACCTGCTAGCTCAGTCCATACCGCATGTGATGCTTGATCTCGGGACCATGAGTTTGAGCCCCATGTTGGGCTTAGAGATTACTTAAGGAAATAAAAGAAAGAAAAACTTCGAAAAACCTTTAAAGCATTTTAGTTATTTTAGTTGAGACTGTCATTCAGGGTATCTGTATTCGTCAGGGTTCTCCATATAAAGAGATTATATTATATGTAAGAGACAGAAAGAGAGAAAGGCTTTAAGAAACTGGACCACAAGATTGGAGGGGAGGGGCTGTAAGCCCAAAATCTATGGAACAGGCTGGCAGGCTGACAGGTCCAGTGAGAGTTGATGTTGCAGTCTGGAGTCCAAAGGCAAGTCTGAAGACAGAATTCCTTTCTCCTGGGGGACCTCAGTCTTTCCTCTTAAGGCCTCCAACCGAGTGGATGAGGCCCACCCACATTATGGAGGGTAGTCTGCTTTACTCAAAACAGAAACCAGAGGAATAATTTCTCAGGATGAAATGGTAGCACAATGAAGGGGCACAATAATGTCATGCTTAGAGGCTTCCATGCAAATAGGTCTAAGGTGACAGTGGGCGTTTTCTTAGGAGGCAGACAGACTTCTGTTTTCACAGTCTAGTGCTAACTGTAGGCTTGTAACGCTTACTAGGGGTGGTGGTAAATGTGCCCTTCCACATAAAATTATAGGAAAAGAAAAAAAATTAAAAAAAATTATAGGAAAGAGGAGACACTTAATTGCTTCAAGTTATAGGCCATATTGATGCAATCTAGTTTGGAAATGTATATTATTTACTCAAACTTGCCAGAATTCAGTATATATCTTATAAAATACAAAGAAAGTCAAACTGAGGAGAATACTACATTGCAAGGGGATCAGAATAATGATCATCCCTGTTTTAGAATCTAAAAGGTGTTTTTAGGTAATTAAAAAATTCTTTTTCTTCTCCTCCTCCTAGACATTTATGATTTCGTAGAAGCCTAGAAACAGATGACAATCAAAAATTTAAAATCCACAAATTATCTAGCTACCCACATACAGAATGTTGGTACTTTCTTCATAGTGAATAACAGTAGGCTCACATATAATGCTTTTCAGGTTTGGAAAAGCTTTTTTCTGATTGTTATTGTTCTATTTGATTTGGAGGATTGCCTCTGGGGAGGAAGATGTGGGTAAACAGTGTCAGCCATCGGGAGGAAGGGAGGCAAGAGAATCTTGCAGGATTTCTCCCCCTTTTTCCCTCCCTATCATAAAAAATTGAGCAATGCCTTAGCATGAAACATTACTTCATAAACAGAACAGTAAAAGTCTAAAAAAGGAATTTCAAAATAGACGCATAAACTTGACAGAGACTGGAAGAAAATATGAAGAGTAGTTATCTGGATGGTGGAATTATCAGTTATTGTCTTCTTTATATTATTCCGTATTTTTTCAAAGTTTCTACACCAAACACAACTTTATACTAAGAGCATAAATCACCCTTATGTTTATTTTATAGAGCAAGAACCTAAAATATCTTGAGGATTTTTTTTAGAGACAAATGGGTTTTCCCTATGCACGGTGTGTAAGACTAAGTTTTTATATAGTATAAAACCATTTCCAAATAACCATTCTACTGTCAGAGAACTTATTTTCATGCTAGTAAAATTGAAGCTCACTAAATAGTAACACATTAAGATCCTTTGCTAAATTTGTGTGGAAATTTTTAATATTTTAGATTAATCCTCAAGAATTTATAAACTTTTCATTTTATTAGCAAAATTTTTAGTAATTATTTTACTTTTTCAGTGCAAATTTCAAAACTCTGCTTTGCTAAAACTAAAATATTTTTTCTGACTACTCATTTAAGCTGGTACCTTGTTTTTGAAATATATAGCTGTGTCTAACATTTGTTACCTCTTTCAAATCCCTGCAGTCTATATATAGGCTAACTGCAGTTATAACTCTTAGAATTCCAAATCAGGAGGCGAGTTGATTTGTAAAAGCTATGATTCTTTGAACTGCATAATTACGGAAAGGCCAGAAAGATCAATTTAGAGGCAGAGAAGCTCAAGGTAGTTCCTTCTGGGGAGTAATCACATAAAACAGGAAATGTGTAAATCTGTGAACACATACATTCTTAAGTTTCTCTGTAAAGGACAACTACTGACTGAATTAGAGAGGAATTAGTATTATTGGTAAGACCTCCTAGGACTTGACTGGCTTCTTGAAAGGAAAAAAAGAATACTAAAAGGTCACATAATAAAAAAAATAGTTCTGCACTGGCATTTCATTGTTCTTCTCTGGAAAGTTATAGGGATGGTGCTCAGTGACCTCTCTGAAATGTCACAAAGAACAGTGGCATCTGGATTAGTAGAGAAATTAACATGTAGAAGAGACTTCAAGGGCCGCTACACAGATCCAGAAAATTCTTTAATCTATCTGTATACATATATTGCATGTATACTAAATTAAACTCTACAAAATATCTCTAGATAGACACAAGGCAGCCTTGTTTGGTGGGTGGATATGAGAAGGGATGCTGGACCACCTGTGGTTCTTAAAGTTAAACTGATCTTTTACCCGGCCGTAAAGCAAAATTCAGAATGAAGACTTTAGAATTTCAGAATCCAGACTCTGTCGCTTGCTGAAAAACATTAAATATACTAACTACAGATTCATGTGCTAAAAGAGAAGGGGAGGAGAGTTGAGAGAAATAAAGTGGAGGTGCAAAACAGGAAGGGAGAAGGGAAGAGAATACGAAAGGGTAAAGGGGGACAGGAAAAGAAAACCGTGAATTGAATGAGAGGATTAAATTGGGGGGGATGGGGAATAATGCATCTCCACAGGGCCCCTCTTCCCACGAACTTTTAAAATAGAGAACCCAACCCATAAACAAGATGTAACCTTTCAACAGAGAAAACATTCAACTTTCTTAGTTGTTAGGAAGTCTCTTCACACTGGGAGGAAATCTTTCCCCTTGTGGGTGGGTCTCACTGATGTTGAGAACAAAGAAAAGGGAATTGATACTAAGGGTGGTGTACAACAGTGAGGTTGCCATCCATTATTTCTGGCCCAGTTTGGTGATATCTAATCCTATTAATGCCTGGTATTAGAAGACTCTTTTATTTCTATCCTACCCTCTGTTCTCTCTGTTTTTGTGGGGTGAGGTAAGGCATAGTTAGGGAGTTGGTGTGAATACATAGAATTGATCCTAAGGAGATTTTCTAATCTCTCCAGCAAATCACATACTTGCTCATCTCTCCACTTTTCGCTGGCTATTTTTCTCACAAGAGCGAACAGGAAAACTAATGAAGCATTTTGATCTAATGGAAACTTGTGACCAGATGCATGATCAAAGCCTGTATCAAAACCTGGAAAAATGTAGTTGAAAACTGTGTACTTTTCATTTTCCTCATGCTTGTCCTTTATCATCATGTTTGATGCCTTGGCTAGTGGGAGATATTTTGCTGCCTATCCATTGTTTGTCATGTGTTATATGATGGAGGGGTCCCGTGTGTTGTAGCAGCAGGAAAAAAGAGCAGCCTGTCCCAGGCTTTCCTTTCAAAGTCTGATGCTGGATAAATCACTTAACTAAGCTTTTCCCTGAGAGATGCGAGATGGGAGGGCTGAAGTTTGGTTCCTAGCATATCGCTACCTACCCCTGAACAATTGTTAACTCAGTTTGTATCCTATTAATATCAGTATATGTTAAACTTCAGGCAAAGTGCAAAATACTGCACTCAAATAAGGTGTGTGTTATAAATTGGTACGCCTCAAGAAGAGGTGAAGGATAGGTTGCCCGGGTAGCTCAGTTGGTTGGGTGACTGCCTTTGGCTCAGGTCATGATCCTGGAGACCCGAGATCGAGTCCCACATCGGGCTCCCTGCTCGGCAGGAAGCCTGCTTTTCCCTCTCTCACTCCCCCTGCTTGTGTTCCCTCTCTGGCTGTGTTTCTCTCTGTCAAATAAATAAAATCTTTAAAAAAAAAAAAAAAAAGAAGAGGTGAAGGAGGCCTTTGGTATTACAAACTTAATGGAGTAAGAGAAAAAATAGTAGAAGTTTAGGGGGGGAAATGATGTTTCAGTCTAAGCCATTTATAGGACTTTAAATCTATTATATTTTAGTAGATTTTTTCATGTACTCATAGACTTGAAAATTGCATGATTGCTGAATCTAAATTTTTAAAAAAGATTTATTTGAGAGAGAGAAAGAGCTAGAGAGAGCACGAATGATGGGGAGGGGCAGATGGAGAGGCAGAAGCAGACTCCCTGCTGAGCAAGGAGCCCAATGTAGGGGCTCCTTCCCAGGACCCCCAAGATCATGACCTGAGCTGAAGGCAGATGCTTAACCAACTGAGCCACCCAGGTGCCCCTGAATCTGAATTTCTAATTACTATTGTTTCAGAATCTTAAAGTTGCTAATCCCTTCCTAATTTAATTTTGTAACAAGAACAAAAACATATTTCAAACATAATTACTCAAGATTTGCTCATGCCAACTGGTAAGAAATTTCTGCCTCTTGTGGTGAATGGCAATAATGTCCCCAATGTCCCCAATACAATAATAGTAATAACAACCACTACCACAAAACAGCAATAACAAAACAGCAATAGCTACCTGTTATTGACTCTTTTTTTAAAAAAATTCTATATTTTCTTCCTTCCTTCCTTCCTCCCTTCCTTCCTCCCTCCCTCCCTCCCTTCCTTTCTTTCAAGATTTTATTTATTTGACAGAGAGAAACACAGCCAGAGAGGGAACACAAGCAGGGGGAGCGAGAGAGGGAGAAGCAGGCTTCCTGCCGAGCAGGGAGCCCGATGTGGGACTCGATCTCGGGTCTCCAGGATCATGACCTGAGCCGAAGGCAGTTGCCCAACCAACTGAGCCACCCAGGCGCCCCCTGTTATTGACTCTTAATATATCCCAGGCACTTTGCAAAATTTTAGTTCTTTTATCTCGTTTAATCCTGACATAAATCCATAAGGTTTCTGCTTCAGCCTCATTTTGCAGGTAAGTAAACAGAGGCCTATTTTAGGGACCAAACCCATAACTGCTCATGAGAAAATGCACTATGATCCATTCATTTATTCTATAATATGTGTAGTCTATCTGGACATGTTGGCACTGAGACACCTCATAAAGTTTATAGTCTACTGGAAGATAAAATCTCCACTCATTTTTGCTGAAATAACTGCAAAAATGCAGATCTAATTAGATGAAAAATGATCTTTCTTTTAACAAATTGGCCATATGCATTTTTGAAGGCTGGCTCTCAGTTGTACGGTAATCCTAGGATTTTCTTTCTTTCTTTTTTTTTGATTCTAAGATCTTTTAAAACAATTATAATTATGGGAGGCATTTATTTTTTTACTTTTTCATAACTTTATTGAGATATAATGGACATATCATTAAGTTCACCTTTTTGAAGTATACAGTTCAGTAGTTTTTAATATATCCACAGAGTTGTGCGCCAATATTCTCAAATGCCAGAGCATTTTTATCATGCCCAAAAAGAAAATGTATTTCCATTATCAGTCACTTCCCATTTCCCCCTCCCACTCATCCCCAGGAACCACTAATTTATGTTCTGCCTTTATGGTGCCTGTTTTGGACATTTCATATAAATGAAATCATATGCTATGTAGCCTTTTGTGTCTGGTTTCTTTCACTTAGCATGTTTTCCAGGTTCATCCTGTTGTGGCAAGAATCGGGACTTCATTCCTTTTTATTGCCAAATAATATTCCATTGCAGAGATGTGCCACATTTTATTTACCCATTTATCAGTGGATAGACAGCTGTGTCATTTCTACTTTTTTGGTTATTACAGGTAATGCTGCCGTGAACATTCCTGTGTTTTTATGTGTGCATGAATGTTTTCACTGTCCTTGTATATATGTCTAGAAGTCGAATCACAGAGTTATATGGTAACTCTATGACTAACTTTTTGAGGAACTGCCAAACGGTTTTCCAAAGTGGCTGCAGCATTTTACATTATCATCAGCAATGCATGAGGCTTCCAGTTTTTTTTCACATCATCACTAATGCTTATATTGTCCATCTATTTGATTATAGCCATTCTAATGGTGGTTTTCATTTGCATCTCCCTAATGACTAAAGACATTGAGGAGACATTTATTTTTTATTTTAAATAATCTGGACTAGAGGAACACAACAGAGCTATCTGAGGAGTTTTACAAGACACTACCTGGGCTTTGCCTCACTTCAAGTGGTAAAAATATTTGCCACGATTGCCTATTGATGTTTGGGATATAATAGAAAACCAATTCAAAATGGATTAAGCAATGAGGAAAATCATCATCTCACATAACAAGAAGTACAAGGTCAGGGAATTATAGAGCTGTTCTCTACAACCACTCAGTACTATCATGGGGACAGCTTCCTTCCATTTCTACTGTGTGACCCTAGCATGCCCATTTTATCTGCATGCTTGTTGCCTTTGTAGTAGGAAGATGGTTGCTGGAATTCTGGGTGGGCTCTCTGAACCTGAAAATGTCCAATGGAAGAGAAATCTTTCTCAAAGGCCTCTAGCTGTACTTTCTTATATCTCATTGGCCTAGAACTGTATCACATGCTCAAATCTAAACCAATCACAGATAAAAGAAATGGGAATTTCATGTATATGGTTTAGTTGAGGTGGGGTTTACTCCCTTCCTAAATGGGAACTCTTTGGGGGTTCTGCTAACAGGCAAGAAAGGAGGAATGGATGTTGGATGGGCAACTAACAATGTCTCTGTTATGTAGCTATAGGCTACAACATCATGGTGATGAAAAATATTAGGTTAAATCTTGAAATTGCTGCTATTGAGTCATTGACAACACTAATTTTATATAGTTCAACCTAATCATTTCCAATGCCATTTGACAAATTGGGTTGGGGCATGGGGAAAGGATAATATTGACTCCAGGTTTTGGTTCAATCACTTAGAATGGCTCATAAAGCGTAAATCACTTAAATTGATTGATACAGGTAAATCAGATTCTTGGGAGCAAAAAATTTTTGTGTAATACAAGATCTCACTTGATTTATTTCTCTCTTTCTTGGCACATCCCAAATGTTGGGAAATCTATCCATAACCCCAAAGCATTTGTCCTGATGTATGTACTGTTGAAATCTGTGAATGTTTTATTTATACAGACTTAAAGGTTTTGTTGAATTTTAATTTTGAACAATTAAATTACAGAGTGCATTATTCTGTTTTCATTAAAAAACATTTAAAGATTTCAAAGAGAAAGTGACTATCTACCTTCCATTTTAGGGGTCTTTTAAATGAGGCAGACTTTGAGAAGTCTAAAATAAGCTATTTAGGTAATGCCCAGAGCAGATTAGAAAAAGGCAACCATTCCCTTTTTAAATTCTTAAATTCATGTCTATTTTTTTTGAATAGGCAACATATTCACACAGTATAGATTCAAAAGATACTAAAGTTCTAGTGATGGCTCCTTCCCACAGTTGCTCCTTAGCCACTCAGTTCTCTCTTTCCAAGACAACTGTTACCAGGAGAAAATTTTTAGGAGTATTCAAAGCATGCCTTTCCCTCCATACAGCAGCATACTGTACACACGCTTCTGCTCCTTTCTGTTGTTTGTTGTTTACGTAACAGGTTATTTCAGAGACCATTCCAAATTGGTATATAATGCGTGTCCTCATCTGTTTTTTATGGCTGCATAATATATTCCAAAGAATGGATGTACTCTATTTCTTCAACCAGTCCCCAACTGATGGGTATTTAGATTGCTTTCAACTTATTATAAACAGTGCTGCAAAGAATAACTTTATACATACATGTACTTTACACAAGTGCAAATATATCTTGGGGGGAAAGTTCCTACAGAGGAATTGCTGTATCAAAGGCTGTATTTTTTATAATTTTGATAAATGATGACAAATTGACCTATTTTCCAGAGGTGGTTGCAGCAATTTAAATTTCCACAGCAATACATGAGGGCACTGGTTTTTCCCACAGGGGGCAGCTTTCCAGAAGAGAGGTCATAAAGGTGCTCCCTGCACCTTCATTCTAGGTGTGTGGGCAGGATCCCAAGAGAATCTTGTTCCCATTTTTGTTCATGATATGGTATTAAAGGACCAAAAAAGGATACAAATGTGAACTGCATGAAAATACATTTGGGGGTGTATACAAAAAAGAATGGGAAGACAGAATTAAAATAGAGTATTTAAAGTCTCTGTGCTTTTCTTCAATTAGCACTCATTCTGTTGATAATCTGAAACAATGCTAAAGTCATGGCTGCTGTTGCCCTTGGGTTAGGAATCTCATTCCCTGGCAAGATATCTCAGAGGAGTTCCCTTTCAGTAAAGCTCTCCTATAAAGGAGACTCCAGCTTGGTTCCATTCTAGGCTGCACACCTACCTGCTCTTCCCTCAAGATCTCCTTTGCTTGGTCAGAGATGCCAAGGAACTGGAGCAGCAGCTAGAGCTCATCTGCAGAGTCTGGCAAATCCCCCAACGCTAAAATTCCAACAGGTAAATATCTTCCTAAAAAAAAAAAAGATTTGCTCTGGTTTGTCAATTTCACTGAGCATGGTGGGGGTTTCATCTTGCTTTTCATCTTTTCCATCGCCATGATTTCCATTTTTCACTAAGATTATTAAAATATTTCTGAACCACCCAAAACCCCTTCTATGCAAAGAAAGGTCTGATCATTTGCAAATAGTCTTTGGGTCTCCCATCCAGTTCACCCCCCATCCTAGGCCAGAGGACTTCCCGAGGGAGGTGACTCAGAGATATCTGAGCCCCTGGCCCTGTCCTGCACTCATGCTGCATAAAGGCCCATAGCTGTTGCAGTTGCAATTTTCTCTCTAAACCCCACTCCTTTTGTTGACTTGCAGAGGCTTACATTCCAAAAAAGGTAATTTGAAAGTGCTGCTGAATTTAGATGCATTTTGCTAATTTGTTTTTATTATGCATAGAAATATTGGTATAAAAGGTGTTTCAATTATTTTCTAAGGGAGGGACCTATGCATTCTCTGCAGCCACAAAGCTTTTAAATGGAGTTATTTTTCTCGGCTTATAATCGTTCTCCCTTTTAAGTAGCCCAGCAGAAAAAGTAAGTTTACTAGCTCCTCACACAATGGGCCTCTTCACTTTTTAGGTTTGGGAGACCTGGGTGACCTACGAAAGTTAATTAGAAGGTTAACAAAGACGAAGACAGAGTCGAATCCATCGCCTCTCCTTCAGCCAAAGATGTCATCCATTAATTAGGGAAATCGTTAAGGTGGCCTTTATAGAATCCATAGAAAATCTGCCGTTGGCGGTCGACAGTTTTGATCAGATTTTCCTCTCCCCAATAATACTATGCTTAATAGTACGAAAAGCAGAGGGCTGGGGTGGGGAGAGGGGCGAGAGGAGGGGGTGGGAAGGATGTGTTTCAGCAACATTACAGTTAACCAGCCTCTGATTGTGACGGCTTTGATTCTCAGGCTGCCCCGCATATTTGCTCCATGATGTAATCCTTATTGAACCTGGAAGCCGGGCGAGCGGCAGGGAGGCGGGAGAAGCCGCTCCCGCCTGGCAGCCGCAGGAGGCCTTGGGAGTTAGGAGCGCGGCCCGGGTGGCCAGACGCTCTCTCCGCAGCGCCGGGTCTGCCGCGGCCGCTGGCTCCCGCCGCCCCGACGGCGAGAGCAGCCCGAGAGCCGGACCGCGGCTCCAGGTGGGGGGGGGGGGCGTCCGGCCCCAGTGGGCAGCCGGCGTCTTTTCGTTGGTTCCCGGAGGAAGATTTCTCCCAGTCTTCCTCCCTTCCTGTTGCTTCTCTGCCATCAAAACACCAGCTCAACTAAGGAAACGCTTCAGTGTGACTATCTCTTTGCCATCTTGAGAACCACGCGGCTCTTAAAAGTCTGGGTATTTGTTGGTGGTTGTATAGATGCGACCTCCCTGCATCCGTTTCTCGCCTCATCGCAAACGTATTTGAGTCTAGAATTTCTGATATAGACAGTAAAACCTTCAGGATTTTTGTTACATATTTAGAGATGGTGTTAATTCTGAATATGAGCTGTCTTTAATTTTTAACGCTGAACTTTTTTTCATTTAAACCATTTTTACGTATAGACGTATCTGTCTCCACCGTCCATCTTCCTAAACTGAAACTGTCTGCATTGTGGGGTTTAGTTTTGAAAATGACATTTCAGGGTTGGCTCCATGGTTTTTCAAGTTATCAATAAATTGTCTTTCAGGAATTAACATCTTTTAAGGTATTGAGAGTTTTTGTATAGCTCTTCATGGGAAAAGCTGGAACAATGTAACACAGGCCCTGTTTACCAGGCAAAACATTTCCATGTTCTTTTGTCTCTTTCTGGATTGATATGGAGCAAATGCTGCATGAAATCTCACCCAGACAGTAGTAAATGGCCATTTTGGTTTGCCTTATTAGCCCCATTGCAGAGTGAGAAAGAATTGCTGTCCTTCAGAGAAGAGGGAAGTATCACTCTTAGCTCTTAAGCATTGCTGAGGAAAGGACCAGAACTACTATAAATCTACAGAATCATATCTGATGATCACTCACACCTAGGCCTTAGTCTCTTCTTCAGCTAGGGTGGAGACAGCTGTCCCTCACTCATCCTCCCAGCCTCTTCCTCCTCCCCACTCACCCCACAGGAGGCCAAACTCCAGGGCCCAGACCAGGGTGCCAAGACAGCAGCACCTGCCTGCCAGCAGGCCCTTTAGTCAAGTCATCCATCCTTTCCTGGCTGTGGGCACAGCTCTGGGGAAAAATAAGGGTGATGTGCCCCCAACCTCCCAGAAGAAAAAGTAGTGATCATGAAAAATCAGCTAAATGATAAGAAGTGCATGGAATCAAAAGCCTCTACATTATGAAAGAGAAGCCATAGCTCTATTTGTCACCAACACCAAAGCTTCAAACACAACTCCACCATTCCTATATCCAGAGCATCTCCATTTCCCCCCACATGCTTTGATCTCAGTTTGACCATGTGTATACTTAGCACCTATATTGCTAGATTGCTTGGTATTCCTTTGCTGTTACAGCTAGCAGTGTATAAAGGGCCCTCAACTAATTGAATCAAGAGACTCTTAGTTGTTAGTTGGTGGTAGCTATAGGCTGAGTCACATAAAGTGACTGCTCTGCTCCACAAGTTTGCTTGCTGAAGGACAACGGGCCACCCTGACTGCATGTTAGAGTGCCCCAGCAGCTTTTAAAACTCCCAAGATGGGCACCTGGGTGGATCAATCTGTTGGGCTTGGGTCATGATCCCAGGGTCCTGGGATCAAGTCCCACACCCAGCGCCGTGCTCAGCAGGGAGCCAACTTCTCCCTCTCCCTCTGTCCCTTCCCCTGTTGTGCGTGCTCTTTCTCTCAAATAAATAAAATCTTTTATTTTTAAGATTTTATTTATTTGACAGAGAAAAACACAGCCAGAGGGGGAACACAAGCACGGGGAGTGAGAGAGGGAGAAGCAGGCTTCCCGCCGAGCAAGGAGCCCAATATGGGACTCGAACCCAGGTCTCCGGGATCATGACCCGAGCCGAAGGCAGTCGCTCAACCATCTAAGCCACCCAGGCACCCCTCAAATAAATAAAATCTTTAACAATAAATAAATAAAACTCCCAAGACAAGAGCTATACCTCAGACCAACTACATAAGAATTTCTGGGGGTGCTAGGGCGCCTGGGTGGCTCAGTTAAGCGACTGCCTTCGGCTCAGGTGACTCAGTTAGTTAAGCGACTGCCTTCAGCAGGAAGCCTGCTTCTCCCTCTCTCAGTCCCTCTGCTTGTGTTCCCTCTCTAGCTGTGCTTCTCTCTGTCAAATAAATAAATAAAATCTTTAAAAAAAAAGAATTTCTGGGGGTGGGATTAGCATATGGTATGTTTTTCAAGCTCCCCAGGGTGTTTCAATTTGCACTTATGAATCCGAGGCAATCAATAAGATTGAGAACAGTGATAGTTTAAGTGTCAACTTACCCGGGCCACAGGGTGCCCAGACATTTGGTCAGACATTACCCTGGATGTGTCTGGGAGGTAAACATTTGAATTGGTAGCCTGAGTAAAGCAGATTGCCCTTCCTAATGTGGGGCTCATGAATTAAAGGACTGAAGAAAATTTAAAAAGCTGAGTAAGAGGGAACTCCTCCTGCCTGACTGCCTTTGAGCTAAGACATCAGCTCTTGCCTTTGGACTTAATCTGAAACACTGAGTCTTCCTGGATCTTGAGCCCAGCAGTGGCTGACCAGAACAGGCTGCTGACTCTCCTGTGTCTGGCTGGCTGACTGAAGATCTTGGGAGTAGTTAGCCTCCATAATCATTTGAACCAATTATTTATAAAACATCTCTTTCTGTAAAGATACACATCTTATTGATTCTGATTGTTTGGAGAACCCTGACAAATACAGATTTTGGTACCAGGAAGTGGGGTGCTGCTGTAACAGATACTTAAAAATGTGGCAGCAGCTTTGGAACTAGGGAGTGAGTGGATACTGAAGGAGTCTGAGGTGCATGCTAGAATGACCGATATTAAGGCAATTCTAATGAAAGCTTAGAAAGAAAACAGGAGAGGGCACCTGGGAGGCTCACTCTGTTAAGCATCTGCCTTTGGCTCAGGTCATGATCCCGGGTGTGTGCTTCTCCCTCTGCCCCTTACCCTGCTCCTGCATACTCACCTTCTCTCTCTGTCTCTCTCTCAAACAAATAAATACTCTTCAAAAGAAAAAAAAAGAAGAGAGCTGGAGAGAAAGTTTCCATCTTTTTAGGGAACACATCAATAATTGTGAAGAGAATGGTGATATAAATGTGGATATTAAAGGCCATTCGGATAAGGTCTCAAGTAAAAATGACAAACAGGTTATTGGAACAAAGATGATCCTTGTAACAAAGTGACAAAGAACTTGGCTCAACTGTGTTCTACTGTTTTACGCAAAGTTAAACTTGTGAGTAGTGAAACTGGACTTATATAGCAGAGGAGATTTCTTTTTTTTAAAGATTTTATTTATTTGACAGAGAGAAACACAGCCAGAGAGGGAATACAAGCAGGGGGAGTGAGAGAGGGAGAAGCAGGCTTCCCGCCGAGCTGGGAGCCCGATGTGGGGCTCGATCCTGGGTCTCCGGGATCATGACCTGAGCTGAAGGCAGTCGCCCAACCAACTGAGCCACCCAGGCGCCCCGCAGAGGAGATTTTTTAAAAAGATTTTATTTATATATTTGAAAGAGAGAAACACAGTAAGAGAAGGAACACAAGCAGGAGGAGTGAAAGAGGGAGAAGCAGGCTCCCCGCCAAGCAGGGAGCCCGATGTGGGGCTTGATCGCAGGACTCTGGGAGCATGACCTGAGCCAAAGGCAGACGCTTAATGACTGAGCCACCCCGTTGCCCTAGCAGAGATTTCTAAGCAAAGTACTGAAGATGAGAGAAAAGAAATGTGTGAAGAAGGGATCCTCAAGCAAAAATAAAACCGGGACTTAAAGATTTGGAAAATTTTCAGCCTACTCCCAGTGAAAAATGAAGAAGGTGTTCTGACAAGAACCCTAAGGGTGTGGCTGAACAAACCTTTGATAAGGAGATTAATATGGTGTGAAATATGAATCTCATCAGCCATCTCAGCAGAAGCCAGAAAAAATACAGATGGGATTACACCATCCAAAACACTGACGGCTTCAAAAAAATGAGACAGGGGCGCCTGGGTGGCTCAGTGGGTTAAAGCCTCTGCCTTTGGCTCAGGTCATGATCTCAGGGTCCTGGGATTAAGGCCCGCATCGGGCTCTCTGCTCGGCAGGAAGCCTGCTCCCTCCACTGTCTCTCTGCCTGCCTCTCTACCTACTTGTGATCTCTTTCTCTGTCAAATAAATAATAAAACCTTTAAAAAAAGTGAGACAGAATGAAGACTGTTAACAGGAGTTATCATTCAAAAAAAGGAAAGAAAAACCCAGAAGGTAATTTATAGTTCACTAGGGCCACTACTACTCCCATCACAGGGCCAGGGAGCAAGGCTATTTCCTCTTTGCTTTCAGAGGCCAGGGTCCTTGAAAAGAGCCATGGTGGGGGCCCTCAGTGGAGAGCTAAAAGGGTGGGGCCCCCCCATCGAGACTTGAGGGTGACACTGTCAACCCAGTGACCCTGGAGGGCAGTGCATCAAACCAAAGAGGATTATTCTTAAACCTTAAGAGCTAAAGGAATTTATCTTGCTAGGTTTTAGGCTTACTTGGGACTCACCCTTTTCTTCTCTCTGGGTTCTTTCTTTTGGAATGAGAATGTCTGTTCTACACCTGTCCCCACTGCATTTTGGAATTACATAACTTGTCTGGTTTCATAGATTCACTTCTGGAGAAGAAGGTTCAAGTGTCACTCATATCTGATTTAGATGACATTTTGGACTTTGGACATTAGAGTTGATGCTGGAATGAGTTAAGACTTTGAGGGCTGTTGGAATAGAGTGCATGTATTTGCATGTGAGAAGGACATGAATTTTGGGGGGCCAGGGGTGGAATGTTATGGACTAAGTATCTGTGTCCCTCCTCCATTCATATATTGAAGCCCTAACCCCCTATTTGGAGATAGGGCCTGTGAAGGGGCATAAAAGGTAAATGAGGTCATGAAGGTGGGTCGCTATTCCAATGGGGCTGATGCCCTTATAAAAAGAGAAAAGACACTTTTCTATTCCTAATGTGAGAGCACACAGAGAGAAGGCAGTCATCTTTAAGTGGGAAGAGAGCTCTCACCAGAAACTAAACTGACCAGCACCTTTAACTTGGACTTGCCAGCTTCCACAACTATGAGAAAACAAGTTTCTGTTGTTTAAGCTACACAGTCTGTGACATTTTGTTATGGTAGCCAAAGCGGATTAATAACAGAACCATATAAAGGAGATACCAATCACTGCATTAACCCATATCCCCCTCTAAAATTGTCTGCTGTAGGACGCCTGGCTGGTTCTGTTGGTACAGTATGCAATTCTTTTCTTTTCTTTTTTTTTTCTCTTCTTTCTTTTGAAGTAAGCTGGAGATCCACACAGGGCTTCAACTCAAGACCTGAGATCAAGTGTTGGATGTTTAACTAACTGACCCACCCAGGTGCCCCTAGAGTATGCAATTCTTGATCTTGGGGTTATGAATTTGAGCCTTACCATGGATGTAGAGATTACTTAAAAAATAAAATTGTCCACTGTGGCTTGCCCTGCGGGCCACATGCTCCTTTGTCCTCTGCTTATTGGCTAGGGGTAAGCACATGACCCAGGATATTCCATTCATGGGCTCCTGAAACATTTCTGGCATAAAGCCCACAAGTCAGAGCTTCGCTTTGGTTCATAAGATCTTCTTTTGAATTCTCTGGGGATAAGTTTTACTTCTCTGGGGATAACTCAAGTTAGGGTGAGTTAGTTTGGTCAGATAATCTTAATACCTACCCGAGAAACTTGAAGCACTTTCCAAAAAGTACAGGTCTAAGAAGAGTATAGCAGTTAGAACTGATTTCAGAAACAAAGGTCATTGTGGGAGTGTAGACCATGGTGGGGGTAGGGGTAGGGGCTAAGAAGTAGGTGATTGGGGGGGGATGGGCAAAATAGGTGAAGGGGAGTGGGAGATACAGGCTCCCTCCCAGTTATGGAATGGATAAGTCTCTGGGTTAAAAGGTACAGCACAGGGAATATAGTTAGGGATACTGTAATAGGGATTGAAGGATGCTAGACACACCTGGTTTACATGGCTGTTTCCCCAAGGACTTCTGATTATACAGATTCTCAACCCTTTCCTACCCAATTCATCTTGAGGGTGGCCTTTGCCATAACCGTCCTAATCAAAGTAAGTTTGATTGTAAGGATAAAAGACCCATATAAAATTATGTATGCTGGGGGAGGGGTGGTGGTTATTGGATGGATACAGGAAAAGTGTAGCTGGACTTCCTGGGAAACTGCAACTATTCCCTACTCATTATCATTGTCTCTCTCTGAGGCCTGATGGCTCCTTGTGCTAGTACCCCATGAAGGATGGTCTGACATCCCCTGTGGGACTATAAGGTGGAATGGGAGTGGCAGTGGGTGTAAGTCATCAAGCATCTACTGAGAGAATGCCTGCTGAAAATTTCTCTTCAGATTGTTAGAAATATCCAAAAATGCCTTATTTTTTCTATTTTAAAAAATCTTGGATAATTATATTTAAATTTGGGTTAGTGGTAGATTGGGGAGTAAAGTATTCTGACTCATTTTCTGATAAAAAAAACTTTGTGTTAACCAGAAAATGTTTTGTTTTTTTTTTTAAAAAGATTTTATTTGATAGAGAGAAACACAGTTAGAGCGGGGACATAAACAGGGGGAATGAGAGAGGGAGAAGCAGGCTTCCTGCTGAGCAGGGAGCATGATGTGGGGCTTGATCCCAGGTCTCTGGGATCATGACCTGAGCCGGAAGGCAGTCGCTTAACCAACTGAGCCACCCAGGCACCCCTGGAAAATGCTTTTTTTTTTTTAAGATTTTATTTATTTGACAGAGAGAAACATAGCTAGAGAGGGAACACAAGCAGGAGAATGAGAGAGGGAGAAGCAGGCTTCCCGCCGAGCAGGAAGCCCGATGTGGGACTCAATCCCGTGACTCTGGGATCATGACCTGAGCCACCCAGGTGCCCCTGGAAAATGCTTTTATTAAAAACAACAACAACAAAACGTCACTGGATGGTATTTCTAAAATGTTTACTTTACTCTCTTTATAAGATCATGACAATATTTGTTCCCTATTGGTAACATGTGTGTTTAAATAGTAGTTCCTGGGTGCTTAGGTGGCTCAGTCTGCCTTCAGCTTAGGTCATGCTTCTCCCTTTCCCCCTCCCCCGCTCTGCTTGTGTTCCCTCTCTCACTGTGTCTCTCTTTGTCAGATAAATAAAATCTTAAAAATAAATAAACAAACAAACAAACAAACAAATAAATAAATAAATAGCAGTTCCTATGGAAGAGATCCCAAGGAGAAATAGAAATAGTACTGCATTTAGGGGGTCCGAACACACCCCCTTCATCCCCACTGTATCAACAAAGGAACCTCAGGCACATCGCAGAACCTCTCTGAGCCCAACTTTCTTCATATAAGAAAGAGAAGATGGAGGTGGTGATATTTGTCTTTTCTTTTTATCTCAGGGGTAATTATTTTAAATTTATATGTGAAATTAATTAGTAAATTAAAAGGATAAGTTATTATTTCTGTCTTTGGCATATAGGACTTGCTCTGTAAATGTTGGCTGTGACTTCTATGATTGAACAATCTCCATGTATGCGGTACAGGAAATTGGCTGAATCTGGGCAAGTCTCAGATCATATTCTGAAAAATTATTACTTTTTCTAATATACTAAATTCCTCATAGGAGCTAGTTCTATTAGCTTTTCCTTTCACAAAGTGAGATGTAGGGTACCTCATACCTGTCAGAATAGCCAGATTAAAAAAGACAAGAAATAACAAGTGTTGGTGAGGATGTGGAGAAAAAGGAACCCTTGTGCACTGTTAAATTGCATTATTGAGGGCGCCTGGGTAGCTCAGTTGGTTGGCCGACGGCCTTCAGCTCAGGTCATGATCCCGGAGACCCAGGATCAAGACCCACATCAGGCTCCCTACTCAGCGGGAAGCCTGCTTCTCCCTCTCTCACTCCCCCTGCTTGTGTTCCCTCTCTAGCTGTGTTTCTCTCTGTCAAATAAATAAATAAAATCTTTTTTAAAAAAACTGCATTATTGATACAATGGAAACTGGGGAAGCCACTGTGGAAACAGTATAGAGTTCCTCAAAAAATTAAAAGTAGAAATGCTGTATGATCCAGTAATTCCAATCCTAGGTTTTTACCCAAAGAAAAAGAAAATACTCATTTGAAAATATATGTGCACCCTGGGGTTCACTACAGCATTATTTACAATGGTCAAGATATGGAAGCAACCCTAGTGTCTATCAATAGATGACAGGATTCAGATGTGGTGTGTATATACAATGGAATGCTACTCAGCCATAAAAGAGGATGAGATCTTGCCTTTTGTGACAACATGGATGGACCTTGAGGATATTGTGCTAAGTGAAATAAGTCAGATGGGAGAAAGACAAATACCATATGATTTAATTTATATATAGAATCTAAAAAACAAAACAAATGAATAAACAAACAAAGAACAGAATCAGACCCATGAATACAGAAAACAAACTAATGATTAAGCGGGGAGGATGGGCAAAATAGGTGAAGGGGAGTGGGAGATACAGGCTCCCAGTTAGGAAATGAATAAGTCTTAGGGTTAAAAGGTACAGCACAGGGAATATAGTTAGTGATACTGTAATAGCATTTTACAGTTGCAGAGAGCATAGCATAAGGTAAAGAGAGGTTGAATCACTGAAACTAAGGTAGCATTGTGTGTCAAGTATATTCAAACTAAAAAAAAGTGAGATGTAGAAAAAAAATCAGATAAATTGAGGGTTCCCTTCACCAAGTTCAGGTTCAGCTGAACTGCTACTGTATAAGACAGTCATTAATATATTTTGAAGGCTTATCCAACAAATATTACCAAGGACCCTGGAAATATATTGTTGAACAGAAACACAAGAACACTGCACTCGTGGAGCTGATGATCTGGTACTCAAAACACACACACACACACACACACACACACACACACACACACACACACAGCACTGGGGAGATGCTCCACCTCACCTGGCCAGTTTTCTCAGTCCTTGGAAATGTTACTTTTGACCAAGGCCTAGGATGAAGTGGAGGAAGCAGATCAAACACCAAGATCCAGTGGGCCAAAAGAGGACTGAGTCCTGAACACAAATTCCAACTAAAGATTTTTAGATTACTGCCCTTAGCTGGGGAAGGGGGGGCTTTTTTTCACTGGGGCTGGAACACCCTTAGTGACTCTATGTAACAGTATCCAAATGTCATGTCTTGGCTTAACTTCAATTTGACAATAGCCAACACTTCTTGAGAGCCTATAAAAAGTCAGGCACTCTGCTCCACCCTTTCCAGGTTATCTTTAATCCTTATACCCACCTAACTGGGTAGATACTATTATCATCCTTAACTTGCTTATGAGGGATTGCAGCTGTAGGGGACACAAGCAAGGTCACAACAGGTGGTTACAACAGAACTAAACCTGTTCTATCTTACTTGAGTGCCTTCCCTTTTCCTGCCAAATCACACAAGATCTTTACTCCTTTCTAAACAAAATAGTGCGAACCATGTGTTTCTATGCTTTGCTACAATGGAGGAAAAGTACACGCTTTTCGGGGCGCCTGGGTGGCTCAGTTGGTTAAGTGACTGCCTTTGGCTCAGGTCATGATCCCAGAGACTCGGGATTGAGTCCCACATTGGGCTCCCTGCTCAGCGGGAAGCCTGCTTCTCCCTCTCTCACTCCCCCTGCTGTGTTCCCTCTCTAGCTATGTTTCTCTCTGTCAAATAAATAAAATATTTTTTAAAAAAAGTACACGCTTTTCAACTTATGAAAGGATAATGGTAACAACAGCTAATATTAATTGAGCAATTACAATGTGCCAGACAGAATTCTGAGCTTTTAATGTGTATTAATTCATTTAATCCTCACAAACCTATGATGTGGTTACTCTTGTTATGTAATATTATTTATCTATTACTTTATAGATGAGGAATTGAGACACAGAGAGGTTAAGTAATCTGTCCAAGGAGACTCAGCTTGTGTATGGCAGAGGCAGAGTTTAGACCCAAGTTGTCGGGGTCCAGACTTTACATTTTGTCATTTCATTCAAAACAACACACTATTTTCAACATCTTTTGCAGTTTTCTTAAGTTGGTGAAATAAAGATCACAAGCATGGGAGGGAATCCCCTGCCCCTACCCCAACACTCATGAGCAGAGGACCCAATCCCATCCACAGTCTACTGAATGCTTCCCTCTATCACTCTGTCCCTCTATCATTGAGCAGTATACAGTCTATGTAATTGTATGTACCAGCCCTGAGTCCCATCCACCATGAAATGGCACATGACACCAAAAAAAAAAAAAAGCACCATGTATTCTAAATCTGAGTTTTCTAATTTATGCTCCCAAATGCATCATTTCCCATAGATATAAGAGTTCTTGCCAAGAATTAACAGCACTCCTTGAGAAGAGGAATTGAAGAAACCTAGGAGCATTTTCTTCACCAGCTCAGGGAAGTGACTGAAAAGTCAAAACTAAATTTTACAAAAAATATCAGACTTTGGATCCTCACTCCCACTGATGGGCTAGTTGAGTAAATTGGGCAGTGTTATCACTGATTGGGCACCAACCTCACTTGTTCAGCTCAGGTCGAAAGGCAGAGGCAGAAGGCAGCAGTAAATGCTTGGGCATCCTGGTAAATTCTAACCTCATTCCACTAAGAACACTCTCCCACTTTCTGCATCACAGAGACACACACATGAGAGATCTCTGAAGCAGGCTGATATCCTCAGATATAAACCATTTAGGATGCTTGGTAACTACTAATTAAATGAATTAGGTACATAATATATAATTACCAGTGCTCTATATTCCCATCTTTGCTGCACCACAGGAAAAAGTTTCCATGGCACTTGGTTTGTATAAGCAAAAGCCAAAATTAAATTAAGAGGTCACACGCCAGTAGCAAAGACAAAATCAGGAAAACATTTTCTAATCAGAAACTGCAAAGAAATTGGGGCTTTTATATAATAGCGAAATTAGGGTTTGGATGGTGGTATTCTTTCAACCAACTTTTCACAAATATTTTCTGGAACAGGCCCAAGGATTGAATCCTAATTTAGCCCATTCTTGTTCAGATGTAATTGAATTCATTTGTTAGGTTTCTGCCTCCCCCACCTTCCATCCAGTGGCAAGGGGAGTGCTGCTCTGTTCTCTGTAGACTGTGTTTAGAGATGGTCCTCCAGGGATCAGAGGCTCATAGTTCCTTCCTCCACAGCTACTGACTTCCCACTATCTTTTCACAAGAGGAAATTCCTCTCTACATTTCGCTCCCTTGGTAATGCTTCCCAATTTCCCCCTCTGCTGCCCTTTATCCCCCAGTCCCCAAAACTACTTTCCTCCAAAAACAAACAACTCCATCAGCTGGGAGGAGTTTATTTGAAAAATATCCTTTAAGAGGGGTCTAGTGTGTAAAAATATTCAGGTCTAGAATCCTCGACTGAAGTCACTTATGGTTGCAAGAGCTGACACTGGGCTGAGGCAACACACATTCCTTGTGGCTGAGGGATTTGTACATCAGCAAAAGAGGGAAGATAGATTTTGTTATTTTGGGGGGCCCCGCGAGACGACTTAGCTGTACACACACCAGGTTGGAGTGAAAAGTGGCTAAGGATGCGTGGTGCCCACGTTATCTCCAGTGGATGGCAGGCCCTTGGTTTGGCCTATACTTAGCCTGTAGACAGGAAAGCCATCTCCATGGGGAGGCTGTGATTTGCCAAATGATCCCCACCACCTACCTGGGCTACCCTCTCATGCTCTCGGAGTCCCCCCCCCCGCAGGTTGGCTGTTTGACTTGGCTTCAGAGCTTTACAAACATTAGCTTCTATGCCTACTCCTCGAGGTTAAAAAACCTTCCAATGAAGGCACAACAGGGAGAGGTAAGAAGTCTCTCTCCTTTCTGTTCTCAAAAGGAAGTTCAGGGACAGGTTTTTTGTTTTGTGTTTTTAATTTTAAATTAAAAAAAAAAACTTAAGAAGACCTCCCCTTTCCTCTTTGGAGATTCTTTTCCCACTATATTTGGTAGAGGCTGACTATGATGGTTTGGAACACACACACACACTCACACTCACACATTCACAGATAAGCTAGCAAACCCGGGCATGCTGTCAGTCTCTGCTCTCATACTCATATCTCATCCCGAAGGATACAAAGGCCTCTGGGATAAGAACTTCACAGTAAGTGGGCAGTAGAGTTTGGTGAGCAGCGGGGGGTGGGGGGGTGGGAGGGGGAGCCCCTGGTAGGCTCTGTCTGCCCTTGCCATGAATGGTTCTTTTGCTTGCATTAGCTAGGAAGGAGAGTCTGCATGATTTCTGCCATGGCATCTCAGAATCCAGTTGCCCCATCTCCAAATGCAACCTTCTACATGCAACCAGGGAATTCAGGCTCCTGTGAAACAGGCTTCAGGGTGCCTAGGTGGCTCAGTAGGTTAAGCCTCTGCCTTCGGCTCAGGTCACGATCACAGGGTCCTCGGAGGCCCTAGGGCTCTCTGCTCAGCAGGGAGCCTGCTTCCTCCTCTCTCTCTGCCTCTCAGCTTACTTGTGATCTCTCTCAGTCAAATAAATAAATAAATAAATAAAAATCTTAAAAAAAAAAAGCTCTTGTGATAAGAAAGAAAGAAAGAAAGAAAGAAAGAAAGAAAGAAAGAAAGAAACAGGCTTCATACCCCTGGGGGAAGATGTGGAAGCAGCTGAGCTCTGAGCCAACTTCTGCATGTCTGAGGAGTTCTTCCAGGATCCTGCTTGCTCTGGGACCACCTTTTGTCATTTTAAAGTGGTACCTACACCACTGGTCTTGCCCCTGCCCCAGGGCGTGCACTCATTTTCATTTATTAATGTATCTCTTCTTCGTAATCAAGTTATTCTCATACAAAGGGTATTGGTTAGTCCTCATAACCCATGACATAAGTAGCATTGTTCCCATTTTATTGATGAAGAAACAAAGGCTTCAGAGTGATTTAAGTAATGTGTTCCCCAAGGAGATAAGGCAATTAACACCAGCAAAGAGAAATCTCAGACCTCCTGATTTTCTGGGTTTTTTTTTTCCTTTGCACACCTTAGTCAATGGGCAAGAGTGTAAAGTATTGCTAGCATGGAACTAGTATTATTTAGGTTCTGTGGAGAATTCAAAGACACCATGATTTGGTCCTTACCATCCTGGCACTTATAAGCTGGTTAGCCAATATTAAGAGATAAGGAAGGGCTGGATGGTATGCATTTAATGAGTTATTGGTTCCTTGACACACTTGGCAAATAGTTCTTGAGCATTATATGCCAGACACTGGGATAGGAGTAGAGGGACACAGAGAGGAAAAGGACACCATCTCTAACTCTCAAGATCTTCAACCTAGACAAGAGAACTTCACTGCTCAAAACCATTCAGTGGCTTCCCATTGCTTCTGGGGTACAAGCCATAATCCCTTGCATGGCCCATGAGGCTGTAGGAGATGTGACCTTTTTGCCTCTCTCCAGCCTCACTCTGTTCCACCCACACTAGGCTTCAAAGAGCTCCTTTGTCAGGCTAAGCCTCCTTCCTTCCTTCCTTGGGATCTTTGCACCCTGGGATGGTTTCACAGAAGTGTCATTTGAGCAGGGTCTTGAAGCCTGCCTAGGAGATTTCCAGGCTGAAAGTGATGGGGACTGGTGGAATTCCAGACAGCGGAATTTGAGTGAGGAGGGGACTTAGTGAAGAAGAGAGGCTGGGGAAAGTTTCATCAAAAAAGCAAAGTATTCTTTGTATGCAACTGATATTCAATAACCATCTATTGAATGGAGCTGGGCTGGGAAGGCTGCTGATGGGCAGAAAGTGGCAGGCTGGAGAACAGGGCAATGAGAGCAGGAACACATGGGCAAAGCCCCAGGAGCTGGGGTTGCCTGAGCTTGAAGAAGGGCGGAGAAGCCCTCTCAGAAGTAGGTTGGGGAGGCAGGGGTGGTGATTGTGTGGGAGAGTGGGTGTTTTCTGGGGTGGAATGAGATGAGAGAACTGAACTCCAGTTGCAGCTCAGCTATATGCTCTGTGACCTTGGACAAGTTACTTCTCTGGGCCTCAGAATTTGTGAGGAAGATGAAGTAGATAATCTCTAAACCTCTCCTTTCCAGGTGACATGTGCTCTTTAATTTTCTGGTGATGACAGAGAATTGCAAAAGCCAGGATGGATGCAGACACTGGAAAAGAGGAGCGAAGCCCAAGAGGATAGAGACAGCCCAGGCAGAGAGCTCATCTCGGGGGGGCCTTTACTGCTTGCTGGGTTGTGGAGAAAAGAGACAAGAGAGGAAGCTAGGGCTAAGTGTCCTGCCAGAGGAGGGGTGCTCCAGACCTGCTGCAGCCTGGGACTCATCACTGTTACACTAGAATCAGATCAAACCTCAATGGGATTTTCTAAGACAACTGGACTTTTCCTCACTGCTATGCTGATCTCAAGTCTAATGTGGAGGGACTAGGCCCACCCTCAGGGGAGAAGATTGCTGTGGCCAGTAAAACTGAGTGTGGATTCAAAGGGGTAATGAAGGAGGGGGAAGAACTGAAGGGGCATTTTGGACAGTCCAAAGGACAGGACAAGCCCCTCACTGTTTTTTTTCTCTAGTGACCCCATTCTGCCCCACGGATGTCACTTTTCTCTCTTTCTCTCCCTCTCTCCCCTTCTTTTTTGGAGGTTTTGGGGAGGGGAAGCAAGCTGAGGGAGGTGGGAAGAGACTTTTTTTCACATGAGTCCTCAGAATTACAGTTCACAAACTATTCAGTAAACTGACCGGCCTCAACCTCCCCTTCAACGGCCTAATCTAAGGGGTGGATCTATGTGTTTTGTTGCTTGTCAGAAACAATCGCTGAGCGGCCCATTACATTTACAGCACGTCGCCCTTTAATTGGTGTAACACGCTGAGGCCTGAAAGGAGGAGAGGCCCACAAAAGCACCGTGAATGAGCCTTGACTCACACAAAAACACTCTGCAGAAGTTCAGAGCTGGCCACTAACAAGGAGGTAGGGAGTTAGTTTGAAAAGGGGGTGAAGTTCAGAAATGTGTCACCTTGAGGAGCCTCCCATCAAAGCAATGGTCGCATTGACAAGCTGCAAAGAAAAAAAGTTAAACCTTCAGGGCTGTGGACTTGCCTGCTGGATTTATTCTTTTTAAACTTGAGGAGGGGGGTAGGAGAGGGGAGAGTCTTTCTTTTTCTTCTTCTCCTCCCCACCCTTGTCTCTCTGCTCCCTTATTTACTTCAGAGAGCCTTAAAGAAGTCGGTTTGAAAAAACATACCTCCCACCCCCCTGCTAAGATACACTATTAAAAAAAATAAATGTATAAAAAGTCAGACTGAATGCGGCTGCCTTAGGCCGCTGCAGCTGATTTCAACCTCTGTGGGAATAGCGTTTTGTCTCTGTGCTTTCCTCCCCTCCCCCCACTTTCTAAGGCGACTCTCCGAGGACCCGGCTGGGAGCCTGTGGCCTACGCCTGGGCGCAGTGTCCTGGGATTCTGTGAGAACTACGGCATCGGTTCGGGTTCCACCATGTCAGAGGGGACTTGTGTGAGCTCGACCAAAGTGTTAGGGAGTTAGGGATCAGCACCCAGGTGGATCTAGCTCTGTGGGGTTCTGCTCGCGGCCATCCTGCCCCCAGTCCAGGGGAGGAGACCCAACCGTCCCTCCTCCTGCCCGGAACACCTGGGTAAGATCGTTCCTCCCCTGGCGGAGGCAGTCTCCACGTTACTGTTCCTATTTGCAGAATAATGCGTCTCTAAAAGAAGATACTAGCCTGCGGAAGTCCGCGATGAAGACAGAGGAACTAGCCTTCACCTTCAGCTCCTCCGCCCCACCATCACCTGCTAGGTCGTTCGCACGCACCTTCCTCCTTCCTGATGCCCAGAATCTATCCAGTGGCCTAGATACGGCCGGTCTCTCTAGATACCTTCCCCACACCTTGCCCCTCTCGTTCTTCGGTGGTGGTGGTGGGCTGTCACACCTGCGCCGGGTTGACGACTCCTTGTTCTGTTCCTGGGTGCGCGCCGGAGCGCTCGGAGGCACCCTACAAGACCTGCCCCCTCCCGCCTTTGTCTGGTGACGGGGTCCCCCGCCCCTCGCGCTGCTCCTGTGAACCCGCTGCCGCGTGCGAAGGCGGGGGCGCTTTTCAATGCAGCGCCGCAGCTCCCTCCAGATTTGTAATCCGCCAAAAAGCCGCTGATTGCTGCAATCGTTACTTTTCATTAAAAAAACTTAGAAGCAATTTGGGAGAACCCTTCTCAATGAATACATTTACCCCCGAACGGTCTTTATTCTCCGCCTCCACTTGATGAGTTTCTCTGGCACGAATCCGTTCTTACAGGCACAGAATGGGCAATCCCTTGATCCCCGTCAATTGTCATCCCGAGTCGGGGCCACTTTGACCGCCAATAGTGGGGAAGTCAGAGCTAATCCTCAGAAGGAATCACGGGAAAAGAAAAGCAACAATAACCAAGTCAAGCGTAAAAAATGAAAGAGAAATCTCTATTATCACTCACTACATTTCCCAGCTATGTACTGAAAAAATCAGCTCGCTTGTCATTCGAGTCAGACACCCGCACAAGAATATGGGGTCGTGGTGGGTTGGTAGACTCACACGACGTAAGGAGCTATATTTGAGAGCTAAAGGCCTCTCTTCTGCCTCTGCCAAATCCCCCTCACATCCGCCATAACCATTAAATACAGACTGACTTTATTCTGTATGGGTAGGCCCAGGGGTGGGTGGTGAGGGAGCCCCCAGCTGTGCGCAGATACAAAAAGTCCCCGGAGAGAGGGATGGGGGCGGAGTGTCCATACTAAAGAAACGCGCCCTTTGCGGGTACCTCCAATTTGGGCCCCGGCGGGCGCGAGGCCTCGGTGGCTCTGTGCTCCCGTGGGCGCAGGTGCGCGGCGCACGCGCGCACAGGGTCGGTGGGCTGCCTATTCGACGCAGCCCCACTCCTAGTAGGAAGCAGTGGCCCCCGAGCCGTGGGCGGGGGCAGAGCGTGAGAGGCCCGCGGAGCTGCGTGAGCAGACACAGCGAGACCTGTGAGAGTGTGCAAACACTGCCACTTTCCACGCTGACACCTACAATTATCTAACATAGGTCTTGATTCTTTTATGCCGCAGCCAAGTGAGGGGCAAAGTTAGTTCTAAAGACGCCGATGTAAAGCGGGATGCCGGGCCGGATTCCAGGCGCAGCCGCGGCCTCTCCGGGAGGGGTTGTCCCAGCAGCCGCGCGCCTCTCTTTCCCTCCCTCTCGCAAAGGAACTTTGAGAGCTGGGACTGCCCCAGTGCGGCTGGATTTGGGTCTTCCGCAGCACAGGACTGGAAGGATCGCAGAGGACATGAATTCCAAACTACCTTGGGTGGAGAAAAGACTGGGGCCTGGGTGTGAATGCGCAGTCGTTGCTCGTCCAGCGGCCTCTCTGCGTCCACTTCTCTCATTACGTTACAAAACCTATCTTGGGCTGCATTTTCACCTACTTTCATTTCCCACGGGTGGGTCGAGGGAACCTCCCGCGGCCCGGAGGTGAAGCTGCTTTTCCTGATTGCTCGAGGGGCGGTGAGGGAGGGCCAAGTGCGGCTTGAAGGCGTTTTCTCTCGTGGACTCCAAGGGGCCTCAGAGGCACATCTGTCTCGGGTGATTCCTGCTCCTGCCCCCCCCCCCCCCCCCCCCCCCCCGGCCTCACGCCCATCTCCCGCAGCACCCAACTCCCACTTTATCCCTGGGCACCCAAACCACTGAAGCCTGTTGCGCTTTTCCCTCTGGGGGAACCTCTTCAGGCTGTCACTCCCCCCACCCGTTTGCGCCACACACACACATCACACACTACATACACAATATCACATTATGTACACATGACATACACCTGCGAACGAACGTTCTCACTTGTGTATGAACATGCAGAAAAAACATTCACACCAAAACAAGCTTCTTACACAAGACCTGGACTCATCTGCATACACATAATTACACAGACATGCACATATGCCTGAACATCCAGGCACACAACGCACATGCACATGCACGCATTCCGGATTGCTCTTAGAGTGTGTAAACACGCGCCCTTGGGCCCCCACGGACTGGCTTGGTCTGGTACGGTAGGTCAAGCAGGGGAGACTAGAGTTAGTCATTCGGATGGGGGTCACCGACTTTGGCCCCAAGACCCAGGGCCTCCTTTGGGGAATCCTTGCCCTGACAAATGCCCCAAGCTTCCCACCAGGTCTGTGTTCTGGCCCTGTGCGGCGCACTACCCTTCATCTCGCCTGCGCTGCACCAGAGCTGGGGCTTCCTCAGGCCGCCACACCAACCAGGCCAGAGCCTATGGTGAAGACTGGCCAGCGGGGCTTGTTCACTGTGGCACCAAACTCTGGCCCACTTGCCTCCCTAAAGGAGTGGATGAGCCGAGGTCTGGCGGCCCAAGGGGATGGGGAGAGGGATGGGTAGTAAAGAAGATCTGATCTGACTGACCCGCATCCCTACCCCGGTTTGGCAGCCTGGTATAGAGAGCCGGGTGATAATCGCTATCATGAGTGAGAGCGTTCTGCCCTGTCTTAGATTTACATAAACGTGGATCTCCCCTTCCACCGAGCTCTGGAAAGGGTGCTTGCAGAAGAGGGCGACATTCTACAATCCTAATTAGTGATTTTTGTCCCCTTGTTACGGGGCTCAGCATCTCATGCAAATGAACTCTTCATTTCAGCCACATTACCCCAGCTCCAGAATTAACTGACTCTTATCTTTAATGATATGCTGCTGAAGTTCTCCAAGCCCGGCTAGCTTTTTATCTTGATTACGCTAATCAATAAGAAATGATAGAGTAGAATTATAAACTCTATTGGCTTTTAAATGTTGCCGACAAGCCCTCTAGATGCCATTCCAGTTCATTGTTATTTATTAAAATGATCCTCAGCCTAACAGGGATTGCAAATAGAGAGGCGAACAAGAATTAGCCTTGGGACTCATCCCAATTCCTCACTGACATCTTCGCCCTCCATTTCCCAAGGAAGATTCATCAATTTGGCGACTTGAAACGGTGGAAACATTGAAGGAAAAAAAAATGCTAAAGGAAAATTGCTCTTTCAGAGGCGCAAAAGAGCCAAAACACACGCATCAAAACAAAGCAAAACACTGTAGATGGTGACTCGAGATTCCCCACCCCAACCAGATAAGTCTTAAAGGTAGAATTTTTGAAAAAGGCACCTTTATTCACAGAGCCTCCTGCTCTAGGAATGAATCAGAACTGTAACACATATGCGCACTCTCCACCTCACTGACCCTCACACCCATCTCATATACTTTTGTGTATCAGTATCTGTAGATTCCATATATGTGTCTGTATAATTTCAGACAGTTACAATTTGAGAAATGCACCCCCCACACAAACCACCTAGTTCTGTTGGGAGAAAATGGAACTTGAATCCCTTCCTGTCTGCAGAGGATACCTTCTGCTCTAGCTGGATGGCGGATGGTTGCTGGCCCAGGTGTCAAAGCACCTGGAGTGGGCAGCTTTGGGTTTCCTAGCCGGCCGCGCCAGGTGGGCTGAGACTACGGGAGCCCATTTCCTCCGCCTCAGGTATCGCCCACACCCATCCAAAGTCCGGGACCCCACGACCCTCGGAGTCACACCTCCCTCACAAGCCCAATTTGCGCAGCACTGTTTTCCAAGAAGCCACCACCACCAACAACAAAGAGCAAAGAGCATTTGGGGCATTTTTTTCTTTCCTTCGGCTCACCGAGAATGTAAAATCCTTTATATGTTGTACATGAAAAACATCCCTCCTCATCCTGGATCTACGTATCAACTCTCTTCCCACTCCTATCCTCTGCTCTCAGTTTGGTCCTGGGTGGGGTGGGAGCCTTCTGGGCGCTCCAGGAGGGCCACTGGCCCTCGTTACTAATGAGAATCGTGTACAGATTTACTAACTTTCATTGAGATCCAGTAAAAACCTATTAAGAGCTTACTCTGCTTTAGGCACTTTGTCAGGAGCCCGACCCCGCCCTGAGGTGCAGGGCACCTTTCCCTAGCTCCCTTGACCCTCGCCCCCCCCCCCAGCACTTTGGTTAGGTTCTAAAGATTCGTGGCATTCAAAACTCCGAAAGCGCACAGGCGTGAGGCATACACACGCAAACACACACGTGCCACAACTCGACCAGCCTTGCCCAGCAACCCTGCGGGGCGCGCCATAGCTGGACGCGTTTACGCACAGTCCTACTCTCCACCGCTTGGCGATCGGTTCCCAAACAGCCGCGAGTCCCCTCCAACCCCTGGAGCTGTGAATTCTGTCCTTTTTCTCCCCGCCTTTCACCCCCAGCACGGTCCCCGGGCTCGGCGGGGCGCTCTGACCCTGGCAGGAAGGGAAGCTGCGCAGACCGTCTGGAAAAGGCGCACCCAGCCGCTGAGCCGGGAACCAGCAACCGCCAACCGGCCGACGCACGAGTGTGGGGCTTCCCATGGGGAGAGAAAGGAGCCGGATCACAAACTGAAGTCCGCCAAGGCCGCGGTGGATCCGTGGAAGGAGTTGAAAACCGCAGGCAGGCTAAGCCTTTTTTTTTTTTTTTTTTTAATGACATATGGGGGAAGGGCTGAATGTATCAAAATCATGTAAAATTTCTGTTCTTAGCAACATCCTTGTTATTAGGAATGATGACTAAACCGCCAGGATTATTCTGGACTGTAAGTTATCAAGAGCCCACTAATTTCACATTAAAGCCCATTGACTGCAACGTCGTGATTGAAGGGTTTTTAACAATTAACATAATCAGAAAATGAGCTGAGATAATTTTTATTCAACTCATTACTTTTTAATCATGTATTTCTTTTAATTAATATCTTCTCCGTGAACATAACACAAAGCGGAGCCCCAGTACTGGCCCAAGCCAGCCTTCGGGGCTGAATTTGACACAGCCAAACATTTCACCAGCCGCATTCATTGCATCTCTATTGTGGTGTGGGTGAAACAAAAATTTTGTCCAAAAGTCACCATGTTGTTTTGAAACAGAGTTTAAGGGGTGGGGGTGGGAGAGAGCTGGGAGCAAACAGCCATTCGTTTTTAATTCGACTTGACTTTTATATTTGGCACCTCTCTTGGTTTGCAGCCAGAGGAATACAAATGGGAAGGAAGAAACAGGAGGAAGAACAAGGAGAAAAGGCTTTTGTAGATGACTGTCCCATCCTGGATTCAAAGAGAAATGGGCTTCGGCGGCTCATGCCTATTACCCAGGCCAGCTGAGGAAACATTCGAAGGCACAGAGCTTGCCAGCAGCATGCCTGACGTTGGCCGCCAAGTCTCAGTCCCGGTGTAGAGGTGCTCAGCCCCCTGTCCCCACGCCCCTCCACCCTCGTCTGCCCCATCACACGCGAGGCTCAGACCTGCACGGAACTAAGTCCCTCCGCTCCTTTGGCCCAACGGGAAGTGGGCGGTGAACTTTCTTTGGCCAGTATCCCACCGCAGCCACCTTGCGCACAGGTCCAGGCATTTACATTGCGGTCTTGGTGCCTGCCCCTACCTTGTCCTAACACTTCCTGGTATTCCCAATCTTATAGACTTGATCCGACTCAAATGCCTCAAATGGGGCGGAGAAAGGGCATTTTTGGTGGTGGAGAGCCCTACGGCCTCCCCCTTGCGAGCTCACTTCTCACTAGTGTAACTGCGATCCAGGGGCGCATCTCGCCTGTAGCCTGACCTCTGCGCCTCCGACATCTCCAAAAGAAGGGGACTGTTTTTAAGATCTCTCGCGCAGTGGGAGCGGCAACAGCCTCAGAAAAAAAGAAACAAAGCCGACCCCTGGTGGAAGAAAATGAAAGTTTAAGAATAAATATAAGGAAGGTTTGGGAGAGCTTCAAGCTCAAATGTCTGTAACACTGAAGAGGGGAAGAGAGAGGAAGAAGGATGGGGGGGCCAGAAAGGACATATAGGAAAAGGAAAATCTGAAGAGGCAGAAAACAGGAGAGATCACATAGCAGCAGGTGGAATTC